>DWUN01003224.1:0-12392 GCA_018249975.1 Passova gellias
TATTATAATCGGTTAAGTGGTTTAGGAGTCCATTGAGGACAAACATTGTGACACGAGATTTATATATATTAAGATTAGTTTATATTATGTTAATATTACTAGCTTTTGCCCGCGACTTCGTCCGCGTAGAACACTGACTTTAGGCAGCATTTTAATTTTCTACGATACTTTTATTGCAAATAATACAGATATAAACTGCTGTGTATGTATTACTAAAACAAAATTAAAGAAAGCCTTGTTAGTCATAAAAAGTTGTAAATATCTAAAAAGTTTCCAACATAATTACACTGTCAGGTACAATTATAGGCTTATAGAAGACATTAATGTTTTTATTTTATTAAAACAAAGTAACGTTCGTTAATCATTAAATTCAGCTTCAAAACACACCTAACTGCCTGATAAATCGGCGGATAGCTTGTAAGCGTGTGGTATGTCGGTGTAGAGCCATCTTCGCAAAGGGCAACCGTTGACCGATAACGACGTCGGCCTTCTCTTGTAGCTGCCCATTGCTTCATGGTGTTGCTATGGGAAAGTGTTGAAATCTTAAACAAGCTGTTCGGAAGTACGATGTGAGCTTTTTTAGTACTTTCAGCCAGTCGACATCAGGTTGAAAGTATTATTGTTGTGGATAACAACATGTTCAGTCGTGTGTAAGTATGAAATTTATGAAAACAAGGCCAATCTAGTCTTGTGTAATAGTAGAAATGAAATTAAGTGAAGTGATATATAATACATGATACCAAAGTGTTTCTAACATTGAGTTGACAAAGGTTGAGTCGAGTTGTTGATCAAATTTATAAAGCATTGGATAAAAATAATGAATATAAGAGATAATGGTTCATTTATAACATAAATTAATATTTACACTTACATTTTAGGTACACGGCGATATGTTTTGATACTTAACCTTATATTTAAGATACTCTATACACGTTTAGTATTTCCGTGCATTACTGCAGATTACACATAGGTCTGTGTCCGGGACGGTGACATTTCGCGGCCCATACCGGGCTAGGACGCGTCCGCTTGACCTATTCGCTCCCAACCGTGTGATTCTTATTAATAAACACATAAGACACAAAATTGGGTATATCGGGTAATTTTATATTGCAACCACTTGTTTATCCCTCAGTCTTATTACAATACAATTGAGGTTATTGTGGTAACGCATGTTATTCCGTTTTCGCGAGCACGTGTGAACTTTTAGTGTACCAACAACTCTGACATCCGGTTCCGTTTACACGAATTTGATTTTCGTGATCGATCTCTTAGTATCTGGTTATTTTAAGGCGTGTAAATAAAGGTAATGTAAGAATTACAAATTAAGAATTGATAATTTCCACAAACGAAGGTACCTAAGAACTAGAAAATTTAAAAGTTTTAATTCTCATAAATCTTGTTTGACCCGGTTAGCAAGTTTTTCAGGATAATGATTAACGGAGAATTCATCAAATCACCCTGAAGTGCTGTTTGTTAGACATAAATACAGTCACGCCTATTTCCCATAGGTGTAGACAGAGGCTGGGATTGCCACCAGCTGCGGTCTTGGCAAACTTCTTTCGTATCTTGTAGCCGTTTGTTAAAGGTAATGTTTTATTTGATAGATTTACAGTTATCTAAAGGTAATTTATATCTAATTGGTAGGTAATCTAAGTAGATTATCATTATCTGAAGTAAAATTTGCGATTAACGGTCAGATATCGGCAGGCCCTTCGTGTCCGATGTTGTCTAAATTGACAGATCGTTTTCGATCGTTTACCGCGTCAGGGCTACGAACCTCATGTAGTCATTTAGTGAAGGTGTGAGGTTCCCCGCAGGTCGATCTGACATTCAGAGCTGACCCGAGATATATCAGCGCGCTCTATAACTTAATAGCTTAAAATCGTCGAACCAAAAAGTAATCGGATTTATTTGAAATTCGTCTCACGGCACGACCTTTCAGCGTTCGCAGATAACATTGTTATGAACGGTTTATGAATAATTTTCTAACCTTCCAGAATTGCGATTTAGAGGGACAATGCAACATAATGACCATTAAAATTCAATAAGCTTATGCACGCAATAAATCTTCGTACAAGGCTATCTGGCCGGGGTGGATCAGATCCAGAAGTTTGTGCGGTCGGTGCTCCCATTGTGCTGTGCTATTGGACCATATGTATTCAAAATGGTATTCAAATGGATGCCCTTAGTGGGCCGCCGGCAATTTGTGCTCGACAGAGTGTTTTGACACCTTCATACATAAACATTTCAGTGGGAAAAAATCGACGCCCGGTCAAACGATGTTAGGTTAATTGGTAGTTAACCTATCAATGTTAATCCGCAGATGTACGGTTAGACTAACATAATTTAATTAGCTGTATTTATTACAGATATATTAACTTTGATAATAATATATATAGATAATATACATATATGGACATTTAATACTTACATATGTTTTAGTACCCAATGAGTGCCTAATTTTATTTTTGTTGTGGATTCAATAAATTGAAAATATACATGTACTATACTTAGGTTAGGTTAGGTTTAGTTATGTTGAGCGTTTTTATAACCTGATTCCAAATTAGGCAATTGGATGTCTGTTGTGTTATGGTAACCAGACAGCTGACAAACATGCATATTAATAGTTCAATAGATATTTTTATTAGACCCGAATTGTTTCGTAAAACAAATTTTCAAAATCCGTTCACGCAGTTCAAAGTTATGCGGTGGTAAACATAGAAAAAATACAGACGAAACGAGTACCTCCACCTTTTTGGAGGTAGTCAAAAAGTAACTGCGTCTAGGAACAATCCCAGTCTTAGTTGATTCGTAGTTTAAATGCTGTTAACGCGGAGCCGCATCGCCGGCCCCACAATGACATAATATATTTCCTAGCCGCCATTGTGTGCAAGGTGAACGCTTATTATTATTGTGAACTGCTTGCGGTCACACTCGCTTATTATTCTCTTATTATCGTAATATAATAATATTATTGTGGAGGCAGGCACAGATGGAAATGAGGAAACGGTTCGGCGATTGGCTGTTAGATTTATTGACATACGCGGTTTTCGTTGCGGTGTAATGCGGCTGCAAATTTTCTCTTTTCTATAAACTTTTCTAATTTGCTAAATTGACGGCCGCAGTACTGATGGCACATTTCATAATGAGTATCGTTTGGGACGCCGTTAGATGGCGTGTCAACCGTTAGGTTTTAATTTTATTGTGGTTCTGACACAATAGAGCTAGCGAAACTAGAAGTGTTAAACGAAATCATCAAAATCGACGTACATTTGTAACGACGTTATGTTTGTTTTGAATCTTACATGTTGTCAGTTTTGATGTAATAATTTAAAAATAGTAAATACTTATTGTACTTTCATCCCTTGAATTTGTACGTCGTAATAGGCAAAATATAACTTGGACTAATAATCTTGTAACATCTTTATAATGTAACCATATTTGTGCAAATAAACGTCTTTGTTTTCGTCTTTGACGTTATACTTAACAGAATACGCAATAATCACTGAAGACGCGTATCTATAAAATACTTAGAATCTCAATACTTTGTGATTATATAAAGTTGTGTTATAATACATTATTAAGTGCTAAGTACTCAACAAATAGTATACTATCGATAAAACGAACAGAGCACATGTTTACGAGCCATCCGAGATTCCTGCGACAGAATGTCGTAAAATCGTTGAACGCTTCCGACTTTCTCTTGATAAACGTCGCTTTCGACGACTGATTGTATGATTTGCTATCGAATGGCGACAACCATAAAGTTCCTCTATTTGTTAAGTTATCATAGAACCAAATTATAGAATAACAATTGATGTTTTATTGCTTCTCCAACTGCTGGACACTTCACTTCTCTCACGGTAACAAGCTCTTAGGCTATAGTCTTAATAAATGTACTCAGTGAGCCTAACCTAGCTTATAAGTTAGCCAAGATGACGTCACCACCAAATGTATGGAACAAAGTTGTCTTTTTGCATACGTCTAAAATATATTAATGTTTGATAACGAAATGAACTTCAAACATAATTTGCTTTAAATTAAACACAGTTATGGAACGTTATGCCTAAACTTCACCTTCGTAATATTCTGATACGATATTAATGTTAATGAATACGACTGTGACAGTAACATACGGCATAATTGTTCGTAGGACTGACGCAAACCTGGGGGCAGGGGGCAAGCGAGATCCATAATTCTCTGATAGACGGCAAAAGCGGCACGGTGTAGGGCTAAGTGTACGTAGGTAAATGGTTCAAATGTAACATGATTATCTTAAAACTATGAAGAAGATAAACTTTAACAAAATATTATCTGTGTTAGTTACAGTGAGAATTGTTTATTGGTCTCAATACATGTAAAACATGTAGGTACATCAATTCTGCTAACAAATAACAAAGATTGGTTGCCAAGTTATAATGCAATATGGGAACAATTACAAGTATACTGTTTCTACGTATCTATAGCTACACTTATATCTATGCTATGCTATGAAATGCTCAACTATGTCTTCTATCCAATATCCGTGTAGGACATGTCGTTACACTTGTTACATAAACATTTCCTGCAGTTATTTTAAATGTCCTTTATAATTTTGCTGTATACGGGACTATTTAGTTTCTAATCAAGTTATTTTATCGCATAGGTTAGTTTTTTAATATAGGTTTATATGATATTCTTAATTGAAATTACTATAAATCTTATATTTTAATTCTAATTATTTACGGTTGTCATAACTTTAAATTTATATTGAATTAAAGTTTACTACAAATCAAAACAGACTTGACCTCATATTTACCACGTTTATGACCAGTGTACAATGTGAGTCTTGATACCAAGTACACAATAATATGCGACAGTCTAGAAAACACGCAAAACTAACCAGTACGTTCAATTACGTCTGTTACAGCTAAGGTTACACGTCCCGATAGGTCAGGCGAGGGTTAGAAGTCACGCCGGGACTAGGGTCAATGTTATATTGTCATGTATTACTATGACGCTCGTCGTTTGTTTTTTGTCAACACACGTTTACTGTGGAGTCCTTGCGCAATTGACAGCTACCGAGATGGAGGATAAGTAAGTGATATAAGTAAAAGATTCAAACAGTGAAATTAGTTATTTAGCTCATTCTATATAATCAGTAATAATAACAAAAATTATAATATTGGTTTTGCAATGTTTCTATATCTTTTACTATTGTGTTATTTCTTTTTAAAACAACAGTTTTTTTTATTAAATACGTATGAAACTACATATGCTGCACTTATAACAAAAAATCTAAATCTAAATTTTTTGTCTGTCTGTGGGTTTGTTTCCGTTAAAATCCGAAACGGTTAAACCGATTTCGACGGAAATTACACCGTCAGATAGCTTATAATATTATAAAGAGTAACTTTGGAGTGTTCTATTGATATTTTATATTAAATTTAATGGCCGACTAAAAAGAGAATTTAGCGCGACTAAATTCCCCGGCGGAACTAGCTTATTAATATTACTCTCGGTGACTATAAAAAACGCTATTGTCTTTCATAGGAGCATTTAACGTAAAAAAATTATACAGGACAGTGGAAAATAAGTTATCTGTGCCATTTCTTTGTAACCAAACATAATTTATTTCGATTCGTTCACTATTGATTATATTCCTACGTTCTTCTATATTCCGTTCTTACCTAACGCAGTTCAAACAATACAGAGCATGAACATTTTCTTTGATGCACTCTCGCAGACGTAGTTATGTACCGATGATTGGCAACATAAAAGAAATGTCACAATTTGCGAGCCAAGACCTCGAACATCAACTTGTTACCGTCGCTCTGACAGACAGACTTTCACGATGTCAACTTATAATTAGACGTAATGTTTTGTACTTATGTACGTAGTTTTGATGAACTTTTCAACGGAGCTTGTATGATATTTTTTAATACGTAAGTTATAGAAAGCCAACTGGCCATTCTGACGTGCTAATCCAAATACCTTCATAGTTAATTAGGAGGAAGTAATATGAAAATATCTAATAACCTAACAACCTTTACAATTACGAACTATCATATTGATAGATAATCCATCTGTTTGGATCATAGCCATAATAATATCTTGAGATATTTCAAACACAATTATATAATACAAATTACCAGACAGTTGATAAAAGTACCTACAGCTATAATAACTTGTTTTCTGAATAGATAATTATGCAGAAATTTAATTACATACATACACAGAACGAATATTTAGTCACATAACAAAAATATCTTGAGTGAAAATCAAAACCTATCAGTTATCTGGATCTCTAACCTCTGGACCATATTACCCAGTCATGTTGTAGATGATTTTTCTTGCTGAATAACCCTTCTGATTTTGAAAGTCCATTCTCGCCAATCGTTGATGTTTGCTAAATTGTTGGTAGCGGTAACATGGATCACCAGAACTCATCCTACCTCACGTTTCGTGTGCTGTACGTATTAAAAAAAATAAGCATAGGGTAGTCATAACAGATGATAATTCCGATAAGCGATTCGGAAGTTCACGTCGTCCCGGCATGAGAAAAGATGCTATCGCCCTCTCGCTCGCACACGTCCGCGATCCGTATGCGATTGTACCCAGTGTAACGTAGTTAAGGAAAATGATAGACATAAGGATAGCTTAAAAATGAATGCACAACTCAGTTATAATAAGCGGTAACAGTTTTTTAATTGAAGCACTTCATTTATTAAGCCCGGTTATGATCATTACATCACGTTAAAATCCTTTTTGGAAGTGAAAACAATTTGAATTGGGATTTTTTCCTTAATTATCTAACAAAATATATGTATAACGATACTATTAATATTAAGCATCGGACTGAACTAACATAACAATATATTCGTGTTTTGTAATATTATAGACCAAAAAAGTACCAGTAAATGCCTAGATTCTAGGCGTAGGTATCGTCGTTTACAAGTCCAATAAAACTTGTCTGCAAAAAAGTTTGTAATCATTTTTCTATAAGTTATTATGGAAAAGGGTAAGCTATTAGAAAGTACGTTAGAAAAGTCTGTTCATCTATTAACGTTATCTTACTTAAAGTTTTAATACGCTGAAAGTATTTATTCGAAATTAGTAAAATTTATTAATAATTTGGTAACATTAAATTATTAAAAAAAACTTACAAGCTGAAAGTATTTAGTTGAAATTTGCAAAATTTATTAATAAATTGGCAACATTCAATTACTTTAAGTTTTAACAAGCTGAAGGTATTTGGTTGAAATTGGTAAAATTTATTAATAAATTGGCAACATTAATGTGTGATTTTTTTCACATCGATTCCAAAGCTCCGTATAGCAGGTGGGGAATATCTTAATTGCGAATAAAAACGTTTTCTTCTAATCGGGCCGTACGTGCGATGGGTTATCAGCCAGTTCCCATGGTCGTGTTTGTAAATGACCGTCGTGGGGTCGTTGATGGTCGCGGTGATGGTCATCGCTGAGACAACTGGATGCTCGAGTACACCAAGGGAATACACTTTGAAAAATATACTAGTATTAATGTTTATGCTTTAGTAAGTGTATCTAACTCATAAGTATAGTAAAGTAGAGTATATTTCCAATGATGTTTAATATAGACATTTGTTACAATACTGATGTTGTATAATAATGTTGAATATTAAACATTGTTGAGCGCGACTGTACGCGATGAAACGTTTGAATCTTTTTAGCAACATTTGTGTGGATTTAAAGCGAGATAAGACTGTTTTGTATGCTTAAGCTGATGATTTACACTATCTCTACATAATATTTTTATAAGGACAAAAATAACCTTTGTTTGAATTCTATACTGATTCAATTCACTGAAATCACCACTCCTATTTTGTACGAAAGATTCGCTGTGTTCATTACACTTTATCAGTGCATAATAGTGTAATAACAGGTAATTCTTATATTAAGGGACCTAAGGGACCTTCCTTAGGTATAAATCCTTTCCTTTGTAACATTCATCGTGTTTACTACATCGACGATATAAACCACGGGTGTAAAAAATTAAAAATGTGACATTAATGTACAATTACCAAACTAACAGTTTTGCTTTAATCATAATATGCAAAGTAAATTTTAATTGTTAATTTCAACGTAAACAATAAACATTTTTTAATATTAATTTTAATGCTCGAAATTTGTACGCGGTTACAATCAAAATATTAACGGATCTAATAGTTCTGAAAGATCTTTAAACGTATATTTATATGAGTACCTATAAATAAACCTTTGTGAGTTTTAGAAATCTTAGTACCGATATATGAAATAACACAATTTTTATTAAACAAGCTCTTAAATCGCTTCATATTTTTGTAATATTTAAATCAATAGTGTGTTTATAATTGAACAGACACGGCCGGAAGGTTTAATTATTATTAACAGATATAGAATTCAGTTTGTATAGACAGGACATTAATACAAAATTGAACCGTGAAGCAATAATTATCCGCACAGCCTACACTATGAGTCACTACACAAATTTGCAAAATCCGCTAAATATTCTCATAGAAACAGATGAAAGTCTAATGACAAAATGTATTTACGGTTCATTTTAGGCGATTAAACCAAAGTGAGCTTTAAGTCATCGATATAAAGGTCATAAGTTTGTTTTCGAAACTCGGCATCAGTAAATATTCAAGCCTTGTAATTGAATTGAATACAATACGGCGTAGGCGTTGTTTTGTAACACTAGAAAAATGTCAGGAGGATGAAATATTGTCCGGGGCAAATGAGTGTTTTGGACGTGCTAAATGTATTATTATTGGATCGTGATCGCCTTTTGTATTGAAATTGCAGAAAGTTTTGCGCCGACTGTCAATTGTTTCGGGAATGATATAATTTTGATGAGCCAAGCAAAATATAAATTATTATTATTGTATTAGACTTAGCTTAGAGAATATTTATATCACTGTTTATATTCATACAAATTTTACTTTTAATGATTGTTACAATTAATCAAAATGTAATTTACGGGTATTAATATTCTACAGTTCATAACTACTTAACAATAATTAGTTGATAAATATTTACGAGTTCATAATTAACAGTTTTAATAAAAAAATATCTCTGTCATAAAAATGCAGCTTATACAGATTGACAAAACACATTTCAGCATAAAAATGTACAGTGAAGGGTATATAAAAGTGAAAAGATTTGTGTAATTGAAGTTACTTACATATGAATCACACTATCCATCCGTATAATTAATTTGTCCATGTCATGCACACAAGGGTGGTATTACTGCTGCAACCCACACCTACATTAGATTTGGGTGTTGAACGTCATTGTAACAGATAAATACCAGCTAACAGGACCGACATTGGAATACACGATAAACATAGCTTTGGTTACTAAATCGACATTTTAAAATTTCCTATATTATTTCATGGCAATATTATAATATTGCCATGAAATAATTATGCTATACATCGATTTAAAAATTTAAATATCAATCGCTAAACGGTGAAGGAACATTTAGAGGACACACACGCACCTAGAGTATGTTCTAAAAATGTATGTTTCTGTGGCAGTTAACAAGCCGCAATTGGCCAGCGTGTTAGACTATTGCCTAAACCCTTTCACTATGGGAGAAGACCTATGTTCAGCTGTGGACCAATGAAAGGGTCGAAAAAGTCCGAAATCATATTTGGCATGAGACTAAAATACCTTTTTCACCTTTTCTTCAGCATTTTCACTTTATACGTATGAATGAACATATATTGAATGAATGAATATATATTGAAAGATAATTATTTACTGTATCAATTCATTGATTGATTCTCTATTAAGAATCATTATAAGCTATAGAAACATCATAGGTAGTGATGAAATCATTTATATGTCATTTCAGGTTCTCGTATGGTTATATTTAGGAATGAATTTACTTACATACTGATTTGTTTCGAGATGCTGGTACTAATTTGCAATACACAGATATAAATATATATATTCCGGCATAACTTTTTACGTAGGTGGGCATTGTAATCGTTTTAACAACTAGCTATTTCCATCGCTAATTGCAGGCTACAGTCTCTAGCTAATAGTTTCACAAAATAACTGTCGCAAAGCCGAATAGCGGCTATCAATTATACCGAGTTCTGAGCAGGTCCAATTTGAGTATGGTGATTACAATGGACAAATGAGTCCGGACGAGAACAGATTGAATTATTAGCCGCCTGTGTCCCAACGTTTTAATTATTACTGAGCTATTGCATTTGTTATGTTATGTTATGTTAAAGATTGTCTTATGTTCGCGGTTTCGCACCCATTCTTTAAGTCCTGTTTATTATTTAGAAAGGTTACCTTTTTGTATATTGCGATTGTTCTCATATATTTGTCTAGCCTCTCAGTTTAGTGGTTTGTGATCAGGAGATAGTGAATTCGATTCCTAACCCATAAACATTTTTAAGTATAAATATTTTGTTTTATTTATGAATTTTTAATTTTAATTTTATTCTTTATGATATAAGAGATTATAGGTAATATAAACTATATACAACATGATTTCAAAGTGGACCAAAATTAATACAGAAAAAATCATGTTATAGTGTTATTAGTAAGTTGGATGTAACATCCCTATTCTGAAGTAAGCGTGCGTCCATTTACAAGGTTTGCACGGAACACGCGCGACCCTGCAAGCCTGCAACCCGTGGCTGACCCGCTATTTGTTTCTGAGACACTTCAAGTACTTTCTCTAGAAAATTCAAGTAAATAAATCATACAAATCTGCGCATTTGTCTAATAACAGAAGCGTTCATTGTTACGTTCATGCTCAAGTAAATATTTAAATATATTGGAATTGAAAAAGCTCTTTTCATTGTAAATGTCAGTTTACATAAGCGTATTATCGATAGATTGCCTGTGTCTCTGCGATCATCTTTTGCTTTTATACGATATAGGAAACTTACTTATTTACTATTTCTTTACTGTTTGTTTCATTTTATTAGCACCTAACTACATGATTTGTTAACAACTCTGATTTGTATGAAGACTTAACACTATAAAAAGTGGCAATCATTAATTGAATAGCTTATGTTTGATTTCTGTTACGAAGTAGTTATAGATAGACGTTGTAGTCGGAAAGATTCAATCGATGCCAGCAAGACGATGGACTACGCTGATATACGACGCCGCGTCCTAACCCACATTTCGGATGAAAGAACTTCCGTTACAAGATACGGTTCATCTATTGGAGCACAAATGCCCGTTCTGCTGCAGCCCACACTTACAAGTTAATCACCGGCTAATGGATTCAGGTGCGTGGGCGCAGTGCATGCGTAGTCCCATTGAGGCACCGCGCCTATACCGTGTTTACACGTCTATGGGGAGTGTAGCTAAGGACATTATGCCAATAATATTTAAGGCTTAAGTCATTGTTAATACGTAACTGATAAGTTAAGACTTATTGGGCTGGTATTCTAGCTATTTAGTTTGGATTAGGTTGAATCGCATCTGTTTTGTTTGTTGCTTTTTGTCTTTTTTTTACGTCTGATCGAAGAGAGGTAAAGGTTTTCTCCGCATTAAAAACAGAGTATGTTTCGATTTCGTGGGTAATGTGTCGATAGTGGTATTTGTGCTGACAAGCAACCTACTTGCTAAATTGCTTTAATTAGCTAAACTAAATCAATAATAATTGATTACGAAGTTTTTGTCTCCGGTCTCAACAATCAATGAGAATTGTTACCCGTTCTCATTATAATTAATTATACATACGTACATAATACCTCGCCAGGTCCTTAGCGGCATAGGACTCTTGATTCTTCCGTCAACCAGTATCCGACCGATTTGGTCGAGATATGATAGTCTAAGTCTCCCTGCACGCCTACATCCATCAACACTCGCATTAATTACAAATGTTTTAAACATTAATTATAAATGTTTAAATATTAAATATTCAGTGCAAAAAGCCTCTCAGGTTTATTTATAAGCATTTTATTTTGTGACAACTAGCTAAAAGGTCGTACAAAGGGCGGAATTAATGCCTAGTGGCATTCTCTATCAACCCATGGCGATGATGACAAATTGAAGGTAACTGATAATTTAAATCATGTTTGTTTAATAGTCATCGGTGTGAAGGATGTAATGGTTAACAAACAGGAGTTAACTTGTTTTCACATGAACATAACAAGCAACGGAGTCGTCTTGTGTTATCTGTGTGCTGTTTATAATTATACTAGCGACCCGCCCCGGCTTTGCACGGGCAATACTGATACTAAATATACTACAGAAAAACTGTGAACGTTGTATATAAAAACCTAGCAGCCCGCTCCGGCTTCGCAAGGGCAATATATAGGCTATGTCACTCACGGAAAAAATGATTAAAATCGATCCAGTAGTTTTGATTGTTATTTTCGTCGTTAGAGAGCTCCGATAATAAACGCGTCC
>DWUN01003225.1:0-12391 GCA_018249975.1 Passova gellias
CTACAATAAGTTTCTGGTTACGATTTTGGTAGTAACGGTAGTCTAGATATACTTTTATTAAAGTTCGAGAAACTAGAACTTATGCTTCAAAAGTTTCAATGGTTTTTAAATGCAGCTTTTGTGGTTGTGAAAACAAAATTAGAGAAAAAAAATTGGATATAAGTAATAAAAAAAAAACCATTATATTTTCCAGTAATGAATTCCAGAAACAATGGCATGGATGTAAAGCATTTTTCACGCCGAATAAAAATATACCCTCGCTTTTATAGTTACATATATTCAACTCTTGATTTTCAACACAATCAAAAGGAGATGGTGAGGTGGAGGCGTTTTTATTAAATTTATTGTAGAGTTTTATGGTATATTAACATGATTTTCAACCGTAGAACGTGAAACAACATCAATAGCAAAACAGGCGAAACTCAGTTTAGAGTTCAACGCGTCAAGGCCCAATCGATCAATATAATCAAGCGTTAAAATTTTCGTCTGTCGGTTCTTTGTTTCTCTAGCTTAATGTACAAAACGTCTAAAGGGAAGGATGTAGAGGAATTATCATAGCAATAATTAAGCAGAATTCCTACTGGAATATATTTTTTTGACCCAAACAATGGTATAGTAAACAAATAACCAATGATACAGCTTGTCAATTATTTTTTCTGAATGAGTAATACTGTAATGGTTAAGAAAAACATTATATATTCGTAGCTATCACCACACATACAGTTGCTCAGTATCTGCATTCGCTTAGTGATTTATTTTATTCCATTATTTATAGTGATGCTGTTATTAAATCGTCCATCATATCATTGAAAGTAATGTAAATTAATGCAAATATGATCTGCAGATGATAAATAAAATTCAATGGAGGATGAAATTAAATTATTACACGCCCAAAGTTTAATTATAATAATTAGTAAACAATTTTTAAAATCGATTTCATCAATCGAATCAACCCTATTAAATTCGCGTATAGCAATGACATGCAACGTATAAAACCGCCAGTTTTTATGCGTTCGCTTTGCAGTTTTTATAATCATACTAGTACGTAATGGGTTCAGGTGTTTGACACGCAGTTTTTCATTACGTATTTGGTCGATTTGGTCGTAGCATAGACGGGTCTGTTGCGTAAACAAAACAACATTAACGAAAAAACTAAACATACACTGTTGTTCTTCGTTTACACATTATTGACCCAATAGCCAGGGATCTAAGCAATTTTCCCTTCAAAGATTTAAGTACCGAATATTTGCATACTAATATGAATTATGCAAATCAGGACGAATTTAAACGGCTGTTGGTTATCGACTGACCTGCGTCATATCCCGTCTTATATTTGTGGTTTTTGTAACGGACGGATACAATTACAGTGCTAGGAAACGCGGTTGATCCGACATCGTTGTCTATCCATTGCTATGTCTATGTATGATTTCTTTTGCGTAGTACCAATCGCGTATGCTCACATGTTTGTTATTGCCCGTTTGTTTTTACTGAACCAGATAATGATATTCAAATAGGGCGGCATCGAACGTATGCTTAGCATTGTTAATTTGATGTTAATAATTTTCGGTGCAGTATAAAAGTGCTGAAAATTGTTGAAGGTATTACACTTGTAAACGGTTCTATTGGGTGGTGCATCGTGAATTAACATCAAATAAAACAAAGCGATGTCTCGACTCACGGTAATAAAGAGCGTGTTTATGAGTGAAGCGTTGGCTTATTATGTGAATAGTAAAATCTTAACGGATTTGTGATAAATTTTTTTTGTTGCAGATTCTCTTTGTCATCGCTGTGGCGTATGAAGTACTTGGAGATGGTTAGTTTTTAGATCCGAAATAGTACTTGTTTTAAAAATAATTGTTATTTGGGTGTAAATAACAAAAAAATTTGGGAAATGTCCAATTTAAAATTTTCGCTACTCAAATAGTAAAGATTTTTTTGACGTGTTTCACTATTTATAAGTTATACTATTTATTTATAGGCGTTGAAAAAGCATCTTCTATTAAGGATTCCAAAGGTGAACAGTCAGGGATTTACTCCCCCGTAATTGCCGCCGCCCCGATCGGACACGGTGGTTATGGCGGATATGGTTACGGTGCTGGTCTCGGTGGAGCCGGTCTCGGCGGTGCCGGTCTCGGAGCCGTCGGTCTCGGCGGAGCTGTGGTCGCGGCTGGTCCCGCTCTAGGCAGCGGTGCCGCTATCAACAGTGCCGGTGCAGCGGGAGCCGCTCAACTGTCTGCTATCCAAAATGCCCAGGCGGTTCAGGCCGCCCAGATCGCCAACGCCGCCGCCGCCGCTATCCAAGGTGCACGAGTAACCGAAGCCGCCGCTAGAGCCGGACAAGCCAACGCCATCCAAAATGCCCAGGCTCTAGATGCCGCACGCGTTGCCAACATCCAGAGAGCTCAAGCTGCCGCATGGGAGAACGCGAGAGCCGCCGAGGCCGCCAGACGCGCGGCCGCCGCCAGCGCACAGGAGGTGTCGCGTGCCGTAGAATCTGAACGTGTAGCTAACGCTGCCCGCGTGCAGGCCGTCGCCATCGCCAACACCCGCGCAGTGGAGGCCGCCCGCATCGCTAACGCAGCGCGCGCTCAGGCCGCAGCGGTGGCCGCCAGCGCAGCGCAGGCGCAGGCCGTGGCGGACGCGGTGGCGAGGAACGCGCAAGAGGGTGCGCTGCTGCTCGGCGGCGGTGGCTTTCTCGGTGGCGGCGGAGCGGTGGTGGCGGCCGGGCCCGTGGCCGCGGTGCCGGTGGCAGTCGGCGGGGGCTACGGACTCGGAGGCTTCTACGGGGGTGGATACGGCGGTGGATATGGCGGTGGATACGGCGGTGGATACGGCGGTGGATACGGCGGTGGATACGGCTACGGCAAGGGCTCCCACCATTGATTTGAACCATTTCGGATTCAGTGATCAAGCAAAACGTCATAAATAGAAAATTTTATTTCTACATCCATTTCGTCACCTTTCACAGAAATGGTTAGCGGCAGACAATTAAAATAAACTATAAACAGACCATGTAAATATATACATAATTTTCGTAGATCAATAAACCTAAGGGCATCTTTAAGATCATTTTTCTATTATTTAATCTACCTTACCTTTTTTTTTATTATTTTATTTTACTCAATTTGTAATGCCGCCGACAAGAAAATAATTATCGTACAAAGTGAAGCTTCATTCCATTTAAGAAACACTAGGATTCTTATAAACAAAGTAGTTATATTATTAATTATCATTATTATTACTAGCAGTGCTTGAAAAAAAAAATTGAAAACTGCGACGGCTGCATATTCTACAAATAAGTAGGTAAATGTATAAATAATAACATACGAGTACCTCTAGGTATCTTGTCATGAATAAAATAAAATTGTATTGGAATTCTGAACAGCTTGTAAATAAAATGGAATAGCAGTAAAAATTCATGATTATAAGATGTTCATAAAAGCGACGTGCAATTGTGAGGTAACCCAACAAGTTATTTAAACAGCAGTAAAAACTTTGCAACGCGTAGACCCAACTCTTTGCGGTTTTTTCTTCATAATATTGCATAAATACTAGAAAAAAATTACTGGTCGCCTGTCAGGGCTGTGGCTAGAGTCGAATTTGAGGTAGGGCAGCATTGGTTACAGGTAGGGTGGAAGTAAAAAAATCATTATAATTGATCTCCGTTCGAAGCACGGGCTCCTTTTTTTGTTTTTCGTCAGGAAATGCAATTTACGCATGTCCCGGCCGAGGAAGCCGGGGGTCTGTGAGGCTCTTGGCCGAATACGACCAAACTACCCACAAACATCTGACGGTGTGTCTCCTCAACGCCTTGGGGCCGGGTCACGGGAACGCTTTCGCACACGTCCGCGAAGCACGGGCTCCTAAATCAATCACCATGTATATCACTGACCTTTACGTTACCGTTACAATTTTTTTATCTCAAACTATGAACAAACAATTTAATTATAATAAATTATCTTAGTTTTTGGTATTCTCAAGGTAGGGCATTGTAATTTCAAGGTAGGGCATGCTCCCACAATGCCCCCTGTATTGGCTGTAGCTGGCTGTAGCCCTACTGACCAGCCGTCACCATCGTGACACCATTCAATGGTCGACATATGAGTCTGCTAGAAAAAACTACACTATGATAGAATAACCTCATACACAAATTCATTTGGCGACTGGCCGTGGTCGAGTGATTAGATATCCAGACTGTAAAGCCGAAGGTCTTGGGTTCGATTCCCGCCCAGGACAAACATTCGTGTGTGCAGCACATTTGTTTGTTGTCCTCGTTGTACATTGTATGTATATCAGCGGTCCGGTTACCATAACAGAGGCATGCGATTACCTAATTTGGAATCGGACCCAATTGTCCCCTAGACGGAATTGTTCCCAATTGTTCCCAAGACGTAATTGTCCCCAATTATTATTATTATATCCAGTTATATTATTTCTGGGGCGATTTATTTTTATAATATCTAGAATTGGAAAGGAGTCCCATGATAATAATAATAATTGTGCCTGTCACGCAGGGATGGAAAGATATTATGAAATTGTACACCGATTTCCCGGAATCGTTCGGGGAGTTGCCGGACCATATTGCCAGAAGACTGGACGCGTGGCAAGAGGTACGATATACGAAGTACACGTACAATTACAATATATTCAATACATCGATTCATTGGCGTGTTTTCCTTTCCCTTTGTATAGGTACCGTGAGAAACTGAATAGTGGACTAAACATTGGAAACTATATCTCGGAAAGCCTCCTAAAGTATAACATATAAAGTGGAGATTAATGTCGCCTTAAAACGTTTAAAGGAAACTGAATTTCTTATAAGCCATTTAAAGATTTATGTTTTTAATGTTGTTCGCCTCAATAATGTCAATAAATATCGATTGCCGGTAAAAATTTCTTCACCGCTTCGAAAAGCGTGACGCTTGCGCGTTACACTGCGCCTCGTGTTGGCGTCGTTTCATTCATTTTCACTTCAAAAATAGCAATACGGATGTCATTCGCGTGCGAGTGGTTATAACGTGCACGGTGTCCCCGCCGGCAGTGGTTCGACAGCGACGCGCCCGAGTCGGCCGACATGCCCGACGGGTACCGCGAGCGGCTCGCGCCCTTCGAGCTGCTGATGGCGCTGCGCTGCTTCCGCGTGGACCGCATCTACCGCGCGCTCACCGACTACATCACGGTCACCATGGGCGAGGAGTACATCACGCCGCCCGTCATCAGGTGCCCCATATCTCGAGCGGCGACGACTTTCCGAATAGTCTGAACCGCTCTTGCACGCCACAAAGTCCGGTTGAAGCTGTAGATAATTCGAGCTGAGCCGCTCTGGCACGCCACAAACTCCGGATGAAGCAGCAGAGTCCACTAGGGTCATTAACAAAAATAAAAAAAAACCAATCCAAATTGTATGAATTCCGCGATTGCTACATGCGTTTCTCTTGTATTGTAATTCTTTAAATTTATTTATCCATTTTAATGGAAGAATGAAGCGAATGAATCGAATGAATTAATCCATCTTTGCTGATATTGGGCTGATTGAGTAGTGCGTTCAAAGTTTAATGTATTAAAAAAAAAAATAACTTCACCATTGTGATACCTGCATACCAATAACATTGTACGAGTATCATTAAAATGATCGTGGATTTTGCCACCGACGACCACAAATTGAACAGTAAACCATACCACTTTTTTTTATAAGCTTAAATGTTATAATGGTATTATAATTGCCGGTATTCAGTCAATGTTTGTGTTCTCAGCTTGGACATGATCTTCGAGCAGACCACGCCCTACACGCCCGTCGTGTTCATCCTGAGCCCCGGCTCCGACCCCACCGCCGACCTCATGAAGCTGGCCGACAAGTGCGGCTTCGGCGGCGGAAAATTCAAGTACCTGTCCTTGGGACAGGGGCAGGAGGGGGTGAGCAGCTAGCTATTAATGTGGAACAGAGGAATACGTAAATATAATAATTAGAACATGAAAAAAATACAATTGCAGTTTAAAAAACTAAAAAAAAACACGCTTTTATTGCAATTCAAACTAAAGAGTGGAAAATAATAAATTTGGAAATAATAAAAATGTAAACAAGCGTTGGGGGGTGCCCTAACATTGTACTCTTGCAAACAACTTGATTCCGAGAAAACGCTACTAAATACCTACTTGGAATATTTGATGTCAAGGTCACCATGCTTTTTACAAAAACAACGACATGCCATCACGCCAGGTCCCTAACGGGGTAGACAGAGAGCACTTTAAAATGCTTTTTACATTTTTATTATATCTGAAATTATTATTTTATATGAAGCAAGTAGTAAACGAGCAAGCAACAGTCAGAAATGACTCGGTAAATATGATTATGCGTAACAAGGAGGAATTCTGTGACTTAAAACGATTGATTGTACCTTACACAGGCAGCCTTAGCGCTCCTCGAAGGCGCCATATCGCACGGCCAGTGGCTGATTCTACAAAACTGCCATCTACTGGTCTCCTTCCTTCGTGAGTTGGAGAAGCAGCTGGAGCTGATGACCAAGCCTCACCCGGAGTACCGGCTCTGGCTGACCACGGACCCCACGCCGACTTTCCCCATCGGGATACTGCAGAGATCGCTGAAAGGTTTGTAAAATAGGTACATTGTAAACAGCGTATGCAGAGCTCTCAATTATAATTAGTTCCGAATGATTTTAATCATCTTTTCCCATTCCATCTTGAATAAACTATTGAAAAAGAAACAACCATTCAAGCTTAACACACAAATATGTATCGCAAACAGTGAACCGGTGCCCCGGTCTAACGTATCAATAACATTAATTGTGTGTATGTGGGTGTGTGTGTGTGTGTAGTGGTGACGGAGCCGCCGAACGGACTAAAGCTGAACCTGCGCAACACGTACTTCAAGATGCGGCCGCACGCGCTCGACGAGTGCGTGCACCCGCACTTCAAGAAGCTCGTCTACGTGCTCGCGTTCTTCCACGCCGTAGTGCAGGTATGCCCCCCCCCCCACCACCACCACCACCACTGCCCCTTTTATAACGATAATACTAGTTTGACACGCTTCATTTAGAAATGTGCATGTGCCTATCATCTATTAAAGGTCGAAATAGTCCTCAACGATCTCTCGAACTTGATGATGACAATTTGATGATTCCAATAACTAAACTACGTTAATCGTTAATGAACATTTTCAAATAACGGTCTTATTAATATTTTATTTCGGTGACCATTTGCTGATTAATAAGCAAAATATACATAGACGGACTATGGTACATATATACATACATAACATGACGCCAGGTCCCTAACGGGGTAGGCAGAAATATCTATGGTAACTAAATTACATTTTTTTTCGGGTGACAGGAGCGTCGCAAGTACGACAAGATAGGTTGGAACATATCGTACGACTTCAGCGAGTCGGACTTCGTGGTGTGCATGCAAATACTGCAGTGCTACTTGGACAGGTGCGCGCTGGCCAACGGACCCACGCCGTGGGCCACGCTCAAGTACCTATTTGGAGAGGTATGTCCGTATTAATAATAACAACAACAACATCACATCAAGCCAGGTTCCTAAGGGGGTAGGCAGAAAGCACCGAGTGCCAAATATCTCTGTCCTTGCAAACCTGATTCACTTCGTCTACATTCATCACTGTCTTCATTCTTCATCCAACAGTATTAATAATACCTGTATAATAATAACTGGGAGAAATTCCACACGCTTTACAGTGATTAGAGACCCTAAATGGAAAACCGGAGCTCGTGGGTTCGATTCCCACCCAGGACAATCATATGTGTTTGTGCAGCACATTGGTTTGTTCCGCGTGTGTGTGATTGTCACCAGTTATCATTATTATTGTTATCATGAATGTGATGGTGATGACGATCAGGTGATGTACGGCGGACGCGTGATCGACGACTTCGACCGGCGCGTGGTGCGCACGTACATGGACGAGTACATGGGAGAGTTCCTGTTCGACCGTTTCCAGCCCTTCCACTTCTACCGCGACGCCAGCTTCGACTACGTCGTGCCGCCCGACGGCGAGCGCGAGGAGTACATCGGTACGCGCCGCCCCCTTTACACATACATACACCTGAGACTGTAATACAGTGCCCTCCCCCCGCCCCTCCACCCTCCAGTAATGCCGCGAAACGACGATATTGACAGAGTGCGTAGCTTAAGCATCTTTTGTCAGTGGCCTTATGGCAATTTGCTCCTACGATGGAACCGAACCGTGAGTTGTTCAACTCGTAACTTGAACGTTCATGTTCGGAGGCGTTAAGAGCCTCTAACCCGTATGCCCGCCACTCCAACCCCCCCCCCCCCTCCCCTCGCAGGCAGCTACGGGATATTTAAAAACGTTCCATCGCATATTATGTTATTTTCACCGTTAAATACGACGTGCGCGGCGCACTGCAGATTTCGTGGACACGCTGCCGTTGGCGAACACGCCCGAGGTGTTCGGGCTGCACCCGAACGCGGAGATCGGCTACTTCAGCCAAGCCGTGCGCGAGATGTGGGCGCACCTCATCGAGCTGCAGCCGCAGACCAGTCAGTGGCCGCACACTCCCCACCACACCCCCTCACCACACACACACTAACACAGCAGCTCAACTCCAACATTGAAATAACGATCCGCAACAGACTCACTTAGTTTATAGAGAAATTAAAAAATCAACCTAAACAAGAATGAGTGGAAAAAGTGGGAAAAAAATATAGCTACAAATTGCGACAAATATCAAATTAAAGAAGGCGTGCACGTAAGACGTTTCATTATTTTGTATGTAATAATTGTTATGTACTTTTTTATTCCCCTGCCGCTAGTTACAAGGATTCCCGGTGAGTTAGGTCTAATAATATACAGCTATTATTATAATGGACTGTAAAAAGGTCCGGTTGGACATTGAATACTTTTATTTGCAATTAAAAAATTTATTTGTACATAGTAAACCGTGAAAAGTAGATTTCTAATGTATATAAATTGAATAATTTATTAGCGGCCATTATTTATTTTTTGGTCGTTTTTGTATTCCTTTGTATTGTCTAAGTTTTATAATTAATGTTTTTGATATATGAGTATATATCTAATTTTATTGTATTTCTCCATTTCTCCATCTGCAACGGAAAGCCAACGCGAACGGTAAGCAAAATGTAAAATAAGTAAAGCAGTGTGCACTTCAGTCTTAAGATACGTGACCGACCACATGTGTACCTAAGGCTACCATCTCAGCACTGCACGGGCACTAACTAATACTAAATGCTCTCATACTAACAAATAGTAACTAAAATGGTATCACTATATCAACAGTCCTATTGCTGCAATTCTGTTACCGATACTAAATGACACTGACAGTTCCATTCCTAGAGTTCGACTCGAGATTAGCCGTTTGCTACTCTAGTCACATAATAAAATTATTTTTTAGCTACTCACTTGTTTTGAAAACGAGTCTACAAGCACCTACAGTATGTACACGTTATATGGAAATAATATTTTCGAAATTTGATTCTCGCGATCGAACAATAATTTATCATGATAAAGTAAGTAGGTAGGTCAGTCTGGATTGGATATTTTGAAGCGTATTCGTCGTGACACGGAATCTCGTTCAACGTTCAGGCGAGGGCGGCGGCGCGATGAGCCGCGAGGAGTTCATCGACAGCATCGCCGTGGACATCCTGAGCAAGCTGCCCGCCCAGTACGAGGTGTGGCGCGTGCGCAAGCAGTTCGAGATGAACATCACGCCCACCGTCGTGGTGCTGCTGCAGGAGCTCGAGAGGTGCCCGCTACCACTGTAACCGCTGAAATATTGCTTGCGATTTGCTTTTCTGATATCGTCTGTAATAGAAGCATGCCCCAAGCGTACTCGGTGGAGTATGTATGCGGACCAGAAATAATATGGAACGATAATCATTATATTATCTTTATACTAATGGTTTATGGAAATGATGGAATGACGTTACACAAGGTGGTCCCAACCAAAGAGGCAGCTTATACAATTTACAAATTAAGTAACAATAGTATCTATTAAAAATAGAACAACAACAACAACATATCATCACGCCCGGTCCCTAACGGGGTAGGCAGAGAGCACCGAGAGTGCCAAATAGTTGTTAAAAAAAAATACAAACAATACTGTACTGTAAATAAATTTGTACTGCATTTCTAAGATGTTAATAAAAATGTTCTGTTATTTCGTTAATAGTGTTAATGTAGGTGGATAACGTCTAGTGAATCTCTGCGCGGCAGGTTCAACCGCCTGATCGGGCGCATGTACTCGACGCTGTCGCAGCTGCGCAAGGCGCTGGCGGGCGAGATCGGCATGGACGCCGTGCTCGACAACGTGTCCGTGTCGCTGTACAACGGGCAGCTGCCGGCCGCGTGGCGCTCGCTCGCGCCCGCCACCTGCAAGTCGCTCGGCGGCTGGATGGAACACTACATCTCCAGGACCAAGCAGTACACCGACTGGGTCGCTATTTATTTATTTGTTTATTTAATTAAAGACGGTTCGGTCCACGCGTATTATACCAGAGGCAACCAAATACGGACGGAAATTTTTGTTTTGTTTTCTTTCTGTTTTTGTTTTTGAAATTAATATTTAATATTTTTATAATAAGGAACTTCGTTCCTATCTGGTGTTCGACACTCGGACGTTTTATATTTGATGAAAAGTAATTTACTGTACCTCGCACGCTTTCCATCGGAAATATAAAGCTTTTGAGTAATATAAACAAAAACGAGATTTAAAAATTAGTTTGTCAAAGAAGTTTCACTTCTGACATGTGTATTTTGAACGCATGCATTTTTTTTTAACTATTCATCCGTATCCTTACGATCATAATCGTTTTATTTTTCCACACTGTTGGATTCCGGTCTCCTCGCGTCTTAAATAGGTTTAAGACTTGTCGGCATATGTAAGATACACCGCGCAAAGTAAATGTCATATAGTCTGAATGGTTGTTGCGTGACGGCAGGCGACGATGGAGGAGCCGGTGGTGATGTGGCTGTCGGGGCTGCAGGTGCCCGAGTCGTACCTGATCGCGCACATCCAGATGGCGTGCCGCGCGAACACGTGGCCGCTCGACCGCTCCACGCAGTTCACGCGCGTCACGCGCTTCCGCACGCCCGACGACATCGAGGAGCGCCCGCCCACGGTACCGCGCCCGCGCGCCTTACGTCACTGTAGCTCGGGACTGGAATACGGCTACGGACGGCTAAGACAAAGACGTTTACTTGCACAAATATGGGTACATATAATGGTGTTACAGGATTATTAGTTCGAGCCATATTTTGCCATTTACGGCGTACAAATTTAAGAAATGGAAGTATAAGTACAGAAATGTTGTGTGCACATTCAGTAGGTTCAGACCTACTGACCTATTCTCAGGAATAGGATGTAAACTGTTTTTCATATCCGTAAGTGATATGGGTGGTTCAACCCAAATTTATTTTTTTATTTGTTGGACAATTTTTTTTATTTTAATTTTTTTTGGTTTAAAAAATCACTACCTAAATTTTCATCAATATCGCCAACCCCTGTTTTTTAATAGCGATATTAGTACTTTAATAATTCTCTACTCTCGGCGGCCCGTAATAAAAGTATCCTAGACAATTAAAATGCTGCCCAAAGTCAGCGTATAAAATGTACGCGTATGTAGCCCGTATACGCGGCGACTCGAGAAGCTTCTCCGTTTTTTTTCATCGGTTAAAACTATTCGTCGACCAGGGTTGCTACATCCGCGGCCTATACCTGGAGGGCGCTCGCTGGGACCTCGAGGACGGCTGCCTGCGCCGCTCTCACCCCAAGGTGCTGGTGACGGAGCTGCCCATCATGTACATCATTCCTATCGAATTCCACAAGCTGAAGCTCCAAGTGGGTATTATTACGTTGTTGTGTAACGGGACGCGATTTTTTGTACTTAATTCAAATATAAATCCATATATGGAATCTCAGATTGCTTTTCAAGTCGGTCTTAAGGTCGACAGTATTTGAAGTAGTTATACTATTTGAACTATTATGTCATGTAAGCGATACTTACCTAGCTTTGAGGTTAATTTGAAATGGATGGATTTTTATGAGGAATAGACTTAGTCCGCACTTTCACGTTATATTTTTGTACATACATTTATTTTTACTCTTTGACGTTGTATTTTTGTGCATACATTGTATTCTTATACTTTGACATTGTATTTTTGTACATACACTGTATTTTTATATTTTGTCATTGTATTTTTGTATAATCATTGTATTTTTACACTTTGACATTGTATTTTTGTACATGTAGCCTTGTAATGCTAAGCCGTTATGCAGATATAATTCCTGCATGATTAATAATAATAATAATAATAATAATAATATCTGGGGACAATTCCACACACGGCTATCCGATTCCAAATTAGACAATTAAATGC
>DWUN01003226.1:0-12386 GCA_018249975.1 Passova gellias
AAGTTACAGTACTTCTACAAAAAGAAGATTGGGTGTAATGCATGTAAAGGTAGCCCTATCGTTTTCCATTATATTTAAATTTCCCGCGCATTAACTCTGTATTATCTGTGGCAAAGCATTGCACTGTTTCTTAATTTGACTCTGGTTTGTCACAATAAAATAAAGCGTGAAATATCTAGTTGAAGAAATTCAGGTTGTGTAAAAGAAACAATTGGAAACAATAGCATATAATGTTGTTTCTTGTTTTTTCAGAGCAACAACAATAGCTTTTGTTTTAATAAAACCACATATTACCAAACAACATTATTCATAGCTGTTGTACACAATGGAAATGTTACAATTTGAATTTGCTGTGAAACCGGGTGAAGATCCGAAAACAAACTTGATCTGCATCACCTCCATTATGGATGCCGATAAAAATATTTTCTTAATCCCGGAACACTTACAACCGGTGAAACTGCACGATGTGGTTATAAAAACTCAAACTTTTCAAAAAGTTAAAACTACATTGCAAAGGAGACATGAAAAAAGACAAGTATGGATTTCAGTAACACCAGAGTTACGTCATACTTATGTGGATGAAGATGGAATATGCAATTTAAAGGATATTAATAGAGAAGAATACATCAAAAGCACAACAGCAGGTTTTTACAAATGAAACGTCAACAGAAGCTCTTACAAGACTCCTGGAAAACTTTGCGGAATTGAAGAAGGAATCTAAACAGATTAATTTGAAGAACTTATCTGAGAAGTTTGTAATAGAAAAAGTGAAGTCACTTTTCTGGTGTCTGGTTTATTTATATTCCGAATGTGGGAGACATTTTTACTAGTTTAATTTATAGTTAAGTCGGTGTCCGAGGGCCCCCCTAAGCTCGGGGGGCGTCGGGGCACTGCCCCGTCTAGCCCTCCGGTAGCTACGCCACTGGACTCAGGCTATCGCCCTGGAATATCCTCACGCCGCGCCACGCTCGATTCTTATCAGTTTTCAATTTCCCTGAATCTGCCGACATCTGTTAAGCAAATATGTCACAGACAAACATAGTTAAGAAAAATTTAACTAGAGGGCGCTGCAATAGCCTATAATCCTGTAAACACTCACGATTATATTTGTTGCATTTCAGTCTGTGTTTCTTTTCGAATGCTCAAAATTCAACGTGAAATCCAGTACAGTTAAAGTGAAATCCAGTAGGTTATGGGCCCAGAAGGTATCGTAATTGAAATTGTAAGAAATATCAGCAAAGAAAAAGTAACAATTGTGTTTTGAAGAAATTGACGAGATAACCTCGAAATGGATTCAATGCGATCAATGAGTTTAGAAAAATTCGACGGAAATAATTTTAGACAATGGAAATTCCAGATAAAGTGTGCCCTAAAAGCAAAAGGGATCGATATATCAGTGCCTAAAACATCCGAAAATAGGATTGAATGGTCAAAGAATGACGGCATGGCAATGTTCATTATAACCTCGTCGATGGATTTCAAGCAAATCACACTAATAGAAAATTGTGAAACTGCTATGGAAATAATGATAAAACTGGAATCAATATACGAACAAAAGAGTGAACTATGCAAAATGTTGATCCATGAGAAGTTTTATCAATACAAAATGTCTACAAATGATAGTGTAGCTCAACACATTTCTAAAGTGGAATCCTTGGCCAAGCAGTTGAAAGAAAGCGGCGAAAGTGTTAGTGAAATGGCAGTGATAACAAAAATACTTGGAACACTGCCTCATAAGTACAGATCACTCCGTCAAGCGTGGATGTCATTGGATCCTGTGCAACAAACTCTTGTCAATCTCACTGCTCGTTTGTTAGATGAGGAAGCTAGTCTACAGTGTGAAGAAGAGCAGGAAACCGCTCTCCTTGTGGCTAACAAAGGATGGAAGAATAGTTCAAAACAAAGCGAGTCGAATAGAAATGCTAGTGGTTCAAATCAAAATAAAACCACCAAACACAGATTTGAATGTTATAATTGTGGAAAAAGAGGACATTTTTCACGAGAATGTCGTGCTCCAAGGAAGTCTAAGCCCAGAAAACCTCAACAGGAAGGTGCAGATTTGCTAGCGTTTAATGTAGAAACCAGTTTCAAAGAAGCTGAAGAGAATGTTTGGGTTTTAGACAGTGGTGCCTCCGCACATATGACATACAGAAAGGAGTTCTTCGTAGAACTAATTGAATGTGACCAGAAATCATTGACACTGGGAAACAAACAGTCAGTGGAAGTGGCTGGCATCGGCAAGGTATTAATAAAGAGATATGTCAATGGACAGTGGGAGAACAGTGAACTGCGGGATGTGTTGTATGTCCCAAAATTAAGAAGAAACCTTTTCTCAGAAGGTGTGATAATGCGTAAATCCTATACCATTATCAAGAAAGATTCTAGTGCTTTCATTTACAAAGGCAACGACTTGGTGATGTGTGCATCAATAACGGAAAACAATCTGTATGAGTTGAAAATAAAAGCTGTGATTCCAGATACATGTAACTTAGTGCACAGTGATCAAAATAACATTAAAATATGGCATGAAAGACTGGGACATGTTAACCTAAAACAAATCAAAAACATGAATACTAATAATGTGGTAGAAGGCTTGAAACTGAACGATAGTGATAAAACTGATTTTGTATGTGAAGCATGTGCATATGGAAAGCAGTGCAGACTTCCATTTCACAAATCTGTACGAGGAGAACTACAGCCTGGTGACCTTGTATATAGTGACGTCTGTGGACCAATGAGTCACACATCTATCCAAGGTGCGAAATACTTTGTATCGTTCAAGGATGCTGCTACAAGTTACAGGCATGTACATTTTATCAAAAATAAAAGTGATGTGACAGAAATATTCAAGAAATATAATGCTATGATTAAAAATAAGTATATGCACAGTGTCAGAATATTGCATACAGATAATGGAAAGGAGTATGTGAATAAAACTCTCGAAGACTACTTGAATAAAGAAGGTATAATTCATGAGCGTACAGCACCTTATACACCTGAACAAAACGGTCGTGCTGAGAGAGAGAACCGTACTATTGTGGAGAGTGCACGCTCAATGTTGTATGCAAGGGATGTCCCACTGAATTTATGGGCAGAGGCTGTGAATTGTGCAGTGTATTTGTTGAATAGAACCTCCTCAAGTCAGACTCCTCAGAAGACACCGTTTGAATTATGGAATGGCATCAAACCTTATGTAGGCCATGTAAAGGTGTTCGGAAGCATTGGATATGTTCATATTCCTGACCAACTAAGAACTAAATTAGAAAAGAAGAGTGAGAAGATGATACTTGTGGGGTATGATAATAATAATTACAGGATGTTCAACCCAGAAACAAAAAAAATTAAAATATCAAGAAATGTAATTTTTGATGAACAAAATGTTCCAGAAATAAGGGAAAATATTACACAAATATATATTGATGATGAAGAGAAGATATTAGGACAAAAAAATGAAATACAAGAAACCAGTTTTGAGGATACCTTCGGAAAAACTTCATCATCAGAGAACGATGACAGCATATTGAGCTGTAATAGTAATGATCCTCCGTATGAACCGTCTCAAGAATTAGATGATGATTTAAACCAGAGGCATATAAATTTGAGACCCAGGAGAAATAGATTGTTTGAAGCAAACCTAATTGAACTGTTGGTGCCTCAAACATATGCTGAAGCTATGAGGAGTCCCCAAAGAGATAACTGGTTACAAGCTGTTAATGAAGAAGTGCTTGCACATGAAGAAAATAACACATGGACTCCAGTGGAAAGGTGTGGTCAACGTACTCTAACCACAAAATGGGTATTTGCTATTAAAAAAGATGATAATATAAAAAAACGATTCAAAGCTCGTTTGTGTGCACGTGGTTTTAATCAAATAAAAGATGTTGATTATCAAGAAATATTCTCTCCGACAACGAGATATGACTCAATAAGAATTATTCTTTCTATTGCAGCTAAACATAATTTAGAAATTCAACAATTTGATGTAAAAACTGCTTTTTTGAATGGGTATCTGAATGAAAATATTTTTATAGAAGTGCCAGAAGGAATTTCATTCAAAAATAATTGTGTTCTAAAACTTAACAAATCATTGTATGGTCTTAAACAGGCATCTCGTTGTTGGAACAAAAGATTCACTGAGTTTTTAGTAAAATATGGTTTTGTACAATCTCAGGCTGATAACTGTGTTTATATAAGTATTTTTGATGGGGTAAAAGTGTTCATAATAATTTATGTTGATGATGCACTTATAGTCTCTTCCAGTTCCTCAATTATTAAAAGAGTAATAGAATATTTGAAGCAAGCATTTAAAATAAAAGAATTAAAATTGAAGTATTTTGTGGGCATGGAAATAGAGAGAGTAAATAATTGTATCTGTATTCATCAAAGAGATTACATAGAACAAATAATAGAGAAGTTTTGTATGAGTGATTCAAATCCTGCCAGTACCCCGGCAGATGTAAATGTTGTTATTTCAAAGAAAATGGATGAAAGTGTTGTGAATTTTCCTTATAGAGAAGCGATAGGCTCGTTGTTATTTTTAAGTTCCGTTTCAAGACCAGACATTTCATTTGCTGTAAATTTATTAAGTAGATATGTAAACAATCCAAGTCAGCAACATGTAAATGCTATTAAACGTGTGATAAGATACTTAATGAATACCAAAGATTTATGTATAAGTTATGGAGAGAGTAGTGATCTCACTGGCTATTCAGATTCAGATTTTGCAAGTGATATAGATACGCGTAAGTCTACTACAGGTTACATTTTTAATATGAACGGGGGACCAATAACATGGTGTAGTCAGAAACAAAAGACTACTGCACTCTCCACAACTGAAGCAGAATTTGTAGCTGCTTGTGAAGCTGGAAAAGAGATATTGTGGTTGCAGCAATTATTGTCAGATTTAGATGAAAATATAAAATATGTTTCACTGTATGTTGATAATCAGAGTGCAATCAAATTAATTAATAATCCTGTATATCACAAGAAAACTAAACATATAGATGTGAAATTTAATTTTATAAGAGAAAAAGTTGAGTTAGGTATAATTAAGTTAAACTATATTCCTAGTAACAGTCAATTAGCAGACATGTTAACTAAAGCATTACCAACACAATCTTTTAACTATTTAAGAGATCAGATTTTGTCCTCTTTTCATAACATTTAGAAGTTTTAGAAGTTTCAGATTTAAAAAAATGTTTACCTGGTTAAATTTTAGTGGGAGTGTTAAGCAAATATGTAATAGACAAACAGATAAAAAAGAAAAATTTAACTAGAGGGCGTTGTTGTAGCCTATATATATTTTTTTTTAGCACGCATGATTATAGTTGTTACATTCGAAATCTGTGTTTCTTTTCAAATACTCAAAATCCAGTACAGTTAGAGTGAAATCCAGTAGAGAACAATCGGTTAACCGTATGTTTGGTGTCATTTAAAAACTTCGTCATAGCTTCAGAGCCGAGCCCAGCGCCAGAATCATCACAACAGGAGGAGGTACATCCGCCGACGGCCGAGGAGAGACTCACTCCCCGGGCGGAGATGAGGCTAGCGCTGGATCGGGGGAAGGATATGCTGGCAGACCAGGAGGTGTCTTGGGTAAGAAAGAGACATTAGCAACTCAATCTCTCCAGTAGATGCAGCAGAGCAAATGTTGACTAAAATTGACTGAGCAATGACAAGAGAATACAAAAATTCGTCAAAAACTAATCTGTTCTCTCGCGCTCCTGAAAGTTCTCCATGATCTATAAGCCTATGAAAGCCTACTAGCTTTTGCCCGCGACTTCCTCCCACCGCCGTCCCCGTCATCCTCTGGAGGTAGAATTTCGTAAAATATGTTTTTAGTTCACCTCAACGTATCAGAAAAGGTATTCCTACCAAATTTCACGTTTTTTTTTTTTTTACCTTATGAGAGTAATGAACGAACGTTTATCGGATCTGTTGTTTGGATACATCTGTTACGCCCCCGCCATCCTTTTTCGCGATGGAGTTTCATGAAACCCGCTCTTGTCTGATCTCTACTTAACGAAATAAATATTCCTGTCAAATTTCCAGTCTCTACGCCTTACAGTTCCCGAGATATCGTGATGAGTCACTATATAGATAGTAATGTTAAAAGTGGTGTGGTATGTCTCGCAGCATGGCTGGTTTCATTACTATCTTTTGTTATTTAAAAGAGTGCTGGGAGGTTTTTTTTACCGGCTTTCTTCTCCCAGTCCACTACAGCCAGAAGGGCACACAAAGCCGAAGTTAGATGATTAAAATATGACCTTCATTGAGAGTATGTATGTACCTTATGATGAATAAAACAATTTGAATTTGAATTTGAGTTGTTCTAGGGATTATTATTTACAACATACAAACTTCACTAGCGATATGAACAATTTCAGAAAATGCAATTATGTACATTACATGTACATTACATTGCAAACTGCTGAGTGCACAAGTTCAAACGATTTAATAAACGAAATGTGGGTATGTTCAACGAGAATCAAACAGAAACATTCTGGCGAATCGCGCTTACATCGTTACTATAATGCTAAACTTTTCGGAGAATATCGCTTCGTCGTGCTATTCAGGTGGACTAACAAATCACGGAGCGCGGGTACCTATTAGCGTGACTTGAAAAGCGTGAAAACACTACTTGTGTTTATTTTTCACCAGACAGCTCGTTGTGCGCGGTTTTTATCGCGCGGAAATATAAATTATTTCATGCAATGATTCACCCCTTATTTCAGCTTACAGGTTGGTTAAAGTCTTTGAAAACGGCGCGTATGTACTCGTATGAAGTACGGCAAATCTGTAAAGATGAGGATAATTACTATGTGCTTTCCGTTTACGCCTTAGCGACCTGATGTGATGATATATTAGTATTAAAAACGATTCTATATAGCCTTCTTTTACCTTTTCCAATAAGTTATATACAATTTAATTTTTCATGAAGGACATTAAACCAAAAGATGCCAATAACACCGCTATTGGTGGACTAAACTCTGGACTGATAAGTTGTAAAACGCTTTTGAACCGAAGAAAATAAATTCTGCATTTAAGAAATTACGATGTTATGGAAAAGGTTGTATTCGAGGTCGGAGACGATGACGTCAGCTCGAATCTTCTGGAAAAGTCGGGGCCGCGCGACCAGGACGAATCATACATACTAAAAAATTTAAAGACTTCCAAGTAATCAACAAAGTAACGTATAACACAAAGAATTACCGGGGCGATATTCGTCGTAGAAATATGACGCTTCAAATGTTTTCATTGTGAATTAATTTCGTAGAAACGGTGGTTCGCCGAAATTATTCATTTACCCGGTCACTGAGTCACCACGAGTCAGGGTTACATGATTACGATCGATTTGACCTAGGAAGGTTGTACGTAAATTACGAGTATAAACACATTTGCAGCGAAACCTAAGTCTGTTTAACTTAAGCTTATACTTGGTCGTTATACTACTTGATATTGTAAACGATTGTATAAAATCGTAACGTTATTTGAGTGGATTTGTAGACCTTTTATTTACAATTTGATTTACGTCTTATTGCTTATTACGAATGCACAGGTACAAACACACTGCGGATGTCCTAGAGGATACTCTACAATACAGCTCCAATTCGGATTAATAGATATATAGCTTGAAGGTCGACCGGTTTGTAGGATGCTTAGAAGCCTTTATAAGGCCTCCGACCAAGTTTAATGATCGTAACTCGACCATAACTTCTTATAATGCCGTCCCAAGCATGGTAACGCCCGTGAAAATATACCTCTGGCGGTCGCCTATACAATTACCAAATAGTTATTATTTCGGACTGAATACATAGAAAGCGTCAAAAAAATAATACTTTCAATTCTTCAAATTCAATTCATCGCCGCCTTTAGCAATGTCATGGACAAAATAGCAAATGGAATTGGTTACACGCCAAATATCGTTCCAGGAAAGATAGGTAGGTACAAGGTGATTGTTGTTTTGTCGTATGAAAATAAGGAATGCAAATACAATTCCGTCGGAATTGACGTTAACAGACAATAGGGAAGGCGCAGGATATGCACCTATCGCTCGTCGATCCACTGTAAGGTAAAGGCACCTAATTCCGAGGTGTTTTCATCAAAAGTCAAATGAACATCAAAATTTAGATATTTAATGTAACGTTTTGTAGAATTAGCCATTTTTATCAGCAATGACATTTATCTTAATTTTGAAATAGAAGTAGTTCGTTCGGAATGATAGTGCCTATTTGTTCTGTGAAATCCTTGTCTTTTTGCGTACTGTTGTCGCTTCAATTTTTTTTTAATTTCCTCGTGAGTCCGGCACAGATACACTATTTGGCGGGAAAATTTCAGTCGTATTCACATAAATGGTTTATTGCAATATTTGAAAGGTCTAATAAATTTTACAAAAAATTAAGGTTCAGTAAATTTTGAACTTCAATTAATTGGACTCGTAATGTTAAGACCAACATAACACATGTGTCAAAAGAGACCCTAATTGATTACTACGTTAACTAGAAAAAAGTAGACACCCCTCTAAATATAAAGAGAACTGTGCTAGAGGCTAGGCACCGCCTTATTATCGACGCTTAACTTTGCGTATCGTGTGCGATTTGCATCCGCGTCGGAGCTACGATTTAACAAGTATATTGAATTGAAAAAAGAGAACACTCTAATTATGTTTATTTCCGTTGATCGATACACCGGGGGAGCGTTAACAAAGAGGCCATTTCAAATGATGGGATTTGATTTAATTTCCTTAAAGGTTTTTATTCGGTTTGCCGCTGACGATGTCGCCTGGATGAAATCTAATTTCGCTCGCCGCCATCTTGACATTTTAAGTAAATTCGTCATTGGAATTTGTATGACAGGGCGCCGACAGAAAATAAGTTACAAAATGAAATGAATATCACGTGAAAAATTTTTAATAACATACAGCATTTCTCTTTTCATATTACGAGGGAGACGTGTGCGGAAATACTTTTTTTAATATCATTTTCGTAAGCCGCTTTTCTTTTGAAGTATAAGATGATCTTTACATATAAAATATGCTTGGGTAACATGCTTTATTATTATTTATATTAACGTTGGTCTATTGGGATAGGAAATTGAAATTTTGATTGAGCCTATTAGAAAAGAAATTGCTGTCCAACAGGAGTATGGACTCACCGCGCACACTGCCATTTCGCTAAGAGTGCGCGACTGAGCAGAAAAAAATGAAGACTGAAAAAGAATGCCTTTTACATTATTGTTGCCCTTGTATACCTACATTAAGGACTAAAATATAAATAAATAAAAAAAATTAAGGTTATCAGAGATTGCCACTTAAGAAACATGGTGGCATTTTTGTACGTGTTTTTTTTTTTATTTATATGTTTTTCTGTCATATTAATAAAAATGACTGCATTGTATTGTTACTACGATGGGTATTCAATTGCGTTGAATAATATAAATAGATTTAATTACTTTACTTTTCTTTTGTTTTTATGTAACCACTTGCATCCATAGGTATCCGAGTTCAAAATAAGAATAATTACTATTAAAAACAAATTTATATTTGAAAGACATTTATTTCAGAATGTAAGGTGTACATTCCTAGATATCAAACATAATTCCTAGAGCGAAAAATTTTGAGTCCCAAGTTACGTAAACTAGAGCAATTCTGCTAATAAAATGTATCCTAAAAGCATTAAAAGCATGGTACACTCAAGTTAATCGAACATTCAAGTCGTTTTTAATTAAACTCCTATAAGATAGCTATCTGTAAAGCTATACTACAGAGCGCGTTGCACGTTATTAGTTACAAAGTATAGACACAGCGTGGAGATCCCGGAATACACAACCACAAAGCCAATACAAGCACTTCCCGTCGGCGAAAGCTTATTAAGTTTGTGTGCACCGTGCAAGATGCGACGGCAATCGATGTAGCCATGGCAACGGGCTGCCCGGGGATCCTTTAGCCATAACACGGCACGGATACGACACGATCGCTTTCATAACAATACTATAATTTTATCTAATGTAGATTTCGCCTGCGACACCGTCCGCCTGGAATAAATTATAGGCTATATGTTATTGAGGACTAATATCTATATAACAAAAAAAGTTTCATCAAAATCCGTACAGTAGTTTTTGCGTGAAAGTCAGACAACAGACGGACAAAAATTTCAAAGTGATTTTTTTTGGCTTGTGTTACTTGCATGAAGACCCGTAGTTTATTTGTTTTTTTTAGTTTCTATTCAATGTACAGTTGAACTCATCGAACTCTACAGTTTTATAATATGTTGTATAGAAGTATGTATAGAAGTATAAGATGTATTCTCGTGTCATAATGTTTGTAATAAAACTCCTCCGAAACGGCTTGACCGATTCTCATGAAACTTTATTTGTATATTCAGTAGGTCTGAGAATACAATGTAAACTATTTTTCGTACCACTAAGTAATAAGTGTCGTCGACATTTTTTTTTATTTTTTCTTTTACTATGATTCGGCATTAAAAATACATACAACCCCTATTTTTTATATCGATATTAGTACTTTAATAATTTTCAAGCCTCGGCGATCCATAGCAAAAAAGTATTATAGACAATTAAAATGCTGGCCAAAGTCGTAATTCCACGCGGACAAAGTCACGGGCGAAGCTAGCAATACAATATGATTTTTCATACAAAGCCTCTGTCAAACTTTTAACATTCACAGCTACCCATATAGAAGTGTAATGAATTCTTTTTTCAACCTGCCATGCTAGCTAAGTGCAGATTGGTAGTCATAACAAAGTATGTATAGCGCAGGTGTCACCGGGCAAGCTCCACAAACATTCCGGTATTAAAAAGTACACAAGAAACTACTGAGAACCGAAAGTTATATGCTTTAGAAAACAAGTTGTGTCTTACGGCTCTGGGATCTTGGACCAGTAGGTTTGCCCACGAATGTATTATGGTCGGGGCTTTTAAAAGTGGTAGTAAATGTAGCAGAAGGTGCACATATTGGTACAAAGCGCAAACACAACACTTGTCTCCTAAGATCTATTAATAATGTAGAAAGAAGGCATTTTGAAGTTTGACAACAAATTTTTTATATTAACAACAAGTATTTTATACAAGCAAGCGCATATTAAAGACGAAGCATTATAGACTGTGCTTTAAGCCATTACAGTCGCGGGAGAGTCCCACGCCCAACTGTGAGAAATAAAGAAGCAGCTATCCAAAGAATCTTGGTTCTCGTGTCGCGGTTTATAAATGAAGCTCGTATTCAGGCGAGAGCCCGCAGATGCCTTCATTCGATTCCTAACTCGATAATGTAGTTCCGTGGTTCGTCTCCAGCAGCTTTTCATATTATAACATCGTCTGAACGAAAGCATGGTAATTTCTATACCATCACGCGAGGTCCCTTAAATGGTCGGCAGAAAGCAACAACAACATACCATCACCGAAGCACCGAGTGTCAAATATTAGTCCTTACGAACCTTACGTGCTTCATCTACTTTCATCACTCTCATGAGGTGTGTGAAGCCTGCCAGTCCTCATTTGATCGTTGTAGTAGATTATGGCTTAACAGTTTAAAAAACAAATGAGATAAATATATTGGTAGCGCAGAAGTTAGAGAGCAGTGATTTTACTTTCCGGTTGTTACAAATGGACATTACCTAATACTTTATTGTTTTTTGTCTATGATTCTTTGGCGCAAAGCAAAATAAGTATTGGACCTGTTAGGTATGAATATAAATGAAGCCTCTTCATTTTGCCACTCGAACACCTACAACTGCTATTGACTGTTCATGAAACTTTCTTTTATTTTAACTTGAGAAACGTAAAAACGCTAGACATGGTGGAATAAAAAATGGTATTAATATTGTCATACGCCAAAGCAACCAACAATATTGCAATAAAATTCTATTATTGATCACTTCTCGTTAGGTCCATTGTTATCTTTTTATTATTACCGAGAAATTCTATCTTATTATCATACTTCGAGAGAGAGAGAGAGAGAGAGAGTATCATACTTCTCAAATTTGTTGGTATTTCATTTGAAGTTCACTAGATGGCCTTAGTGTACGATTTAATTATGTTTAAAAATATAAGTTTTACTATAAATACTATAAGTATGCTGTTTTTAAATTTATTATTTGGCACCAGTAATATTTAAAACTTAATTTTGTGATGAAGAAATGAATAATGACAAATTTATCCTTTATTTTGAATGCATCGTAAGATTATGTTACCAGAACATAAATTTTCCCTAAGAAATTGCAAATGTACTCAACCATTATTATTTATTTTCATTATATATTTTGTGAATTTACTTATTTTGTGATTTTGTGGCTACATTAGTTATATTATAAAATTGTATTATTTGTTTCACCAACCTAAACTTATGTATAATTTTTTAATCAGCAAAAATA
>DWUN01003227.1:0-12385 GCA_018249975.1 Passova gellias
TGTTTAATATTGAGTATGTTTAATATTGAGTATGTTTAATATTGAGTATGTTTAATATTGAGTATGTTTAATATTGAATAATGTTAATATTGACTATGGTAATATTGAGTATCCGTCGCACACTACGTGCCCGCAGCGCATCCGAAGGGGCTCGAAGAGCGTGCGTCGAATTGAATACATGTACACATCATGTATGTATTGTATGTAGACAAGGCCAGGCGCCATGTCTTGATCGATGGTGCGACACTACGGTGCGCTTCGGCGAGGCCGGATGAGCGGTATTGAGGCGAGCGGCGCTTACAGGTGTGGGAGCTGGAGGCGCTGCGAGCGGCGCGCGTCCAGCGGCTCGTGGCGGGCGTGCAGCGCGCCTGGCGCCGGCGGCGGGCACGCCGACGACGCGCCGCCGCCCGCGTGATCGCGCGCGCCTGGCGCGCCTACCGGGTGCGTGCCGCTCGCGCTCGCGCACACCTTGGCTTCTTTGATACGTTGTTCTACTACTTTTTATGTTTTATTATTCAGGCGAGGAAGGCGGCGGCCGAGCGGCGCGCTACTCGACATCGTCTTCAGGTAAAAAAAATTGAGCACGCGACACGTTTCAACGTTAAGAACCGGTTTGGATTTTAGGCTATTTTTAGTTAACTCTACCGATAATAAAGTACCTACCGTGAGTTACATTAAAAAAAAAAGCTTTTCATATTTATTTTATTGTCCCATCACAAATTGGTAGACGCCTTAGCTTGAAATAAAGCAATAATAAATCTGTGACAAACATAAATGTCGAGTTGAGAGGGTACGAGTCTACTGTAATATTTTGAGTGGTGATCGAGGACGCACGCAGGCGGTGGGTGCGGCGGGGGCGGTGGGGGTGGTAGAGGCGCTGAGCGCGGCCGAGCGCGCCGTGGGCGTGATCTGGAGCGCGTGGAGCTGCAGCGCACGGCGCCGATACCTGAGCGGGCTGTGGGCGCGGTTGCCGGCGCGCCATCGCTCGCCCGCCTGCGTCGCCTGGCCGCCGCCGCCCCAGCCGCGGCTGCTGGCGCGCACGGACGCGCTGCTGCGACGCCTGCACCACCGCTGGCGCTGCCACGCCTACCGCCGCGCCTTCGACCAGACGGCACGCAATCGCATGCGCGAGAAAGTGACGGCGAGCGTGCTGTTCAAGGAGCGCAAGCTGACGTACGCGCGCAGCGTGGCGCACCCGTTCGTGGGCGACTACGTGCGCCTGCGCGCGTCGGCCGCCTGGCGCCGCGGGCTAGGCGCGGCCGGCGACCGCTACGTGGTGTTCGCGGACGTGGTGGGCAAGGTGGCGCGCTCATCGGGCCGCGTATCGCGCTGCCTGGCCGTCGTGTCCACGGGCGCCCTGCTGCTGCTGGAGGCGCGCTCGCTGCGCCTCAAGCGCCGCGTGCCCGCGCACTGCGTCTACCGCCTATCCCTGTCGCCGCACGCCGACGATTTGCTCGTCGTGCACGTACGCGCGGTAAGAGACTCATGTAGATCGGGTAGATTTGGAGTCTGGAGAGTCGGGCGCCGTTCGTTCTCGCTCAATGTAATGTTCGATCGCGTTCCAGTGCGGCGGTGCGCTGGAGAGCTCGACGGAGGAGTTGTCGCAGTGCTCGTCGCGCGACGCCGTGGACGCGCCCGGCTGCCTGTTCGGAGTACGAACGCTTCCAGTGTTGCATGTGTAGTGTGTGTGTGGGTCGTAACACTACATAACGTGTGCGCATGCCGCAGGGCGAAGGCGCGTGGCGGCGGCGCGGAGACGTAGTGGTGCGCACGTGCCACGTGCTGGAGCTGGCCACAAAGCTGTTCCTGGTTGTGCAGAACGCCGTGGGTGCGCCGCCGCACGTCAACATCGCCACCGAGTGAGTGCACCCCCCTACAGTCGTACCCGCCCGTGCTGCGTGCGCTTCGGCGTTCACGTGTAGCCTGATGGATATCTCGTTGCAGGTTTGAAGCCAACTTCGGGCAGCAGATCGTGACGATCTCGTTCCATGTGGTGGGCGAGGGCGCGGGCGGGGCACGTTTGCTGCGACGCGGCAGCCGCATGGACGTGCTGCTTTGATGGCGCCCCCGCCGCCCTCGCCACCATCGCCAGTGCGGATGACGACAATAAGTGACACTTCAGCGTGAATAGTGGGCTGTGGACGCGAGTGATTGCCCTCGATTACATATCTGACGGTCCGACAGCCGCTCGCCCCTCCACCCCCCTCCCCTACTCCTCTTCGAGAGCGCTTTCGCGAGCGCGATTCTTGGCGACGATTGTATCAACTTCGAGCGGCGGCCCGTGGGAGGCGCGCTCGCTCTTAATATATTTTGACAAAAAAATAGCTTTACGAGTTGCATTTACCGAACGGTGCCTGCGTTGTATTTTTATGAAAGTCATTATATTTGGACGCGAGAGACCGGCGCGGCCGGTGCCCGGGAGGGCGACCCCGACTATAGAATCTTATGATACTCGTAGTTAGTCCGTGAGGGCATCGTTACGTTGCAAGTAGCAGGTAGTTAGCGAGCGGCGCCTCCGCAGCGCCCGCCGGCGTGCTGCGTCACGAGTGCTTCCGTGTCGAGATCGTCACGGAATCTGTTTATAAATTTAGATCGAACGGCATTCTTCGTCTATGAATGAATTCGAATCCTTAAGTAGTCACGACCGACTCGTTGCGCGAACGCCCCGCCCTTCTCCGTAGCCGGAGTGGTCCCGTTCGGGTCTGATCATTACAGTTTTTCTGTCTTTTACGCATCCGTAGATAGGAGCTATGTTAAGTTTCCCGAAAGGTGTTTTACTTCGAGAGAAATGAAGAGAGCGCATCGATTGGACGGTCGTCGGCGACTGTGAACCGACGCACCGTCGCCCCGTCGGCGCGACGGTCCGCTCGCGGGCGCCGCTAGCCGCATGTGGCACGGCCCCGCTCTTGTTCCGTTTGACGTATACTGTAAGGACATGTTACGTTTTTGATGATTAACTATTATGAAAATGTTTTATCGTTTTCAATAAAATATAAGAAAATTTTCATTTTGTCTTTTATTCCAAACCCTCGCGGTATCGGTACAGGCAGCACACCTCCGACGAGGCGGTTGGCGGAGCGCGAGAAGACAACATGGCGGCGATCGTGACCACTCATTTCAAATTCCACGTTAAGCGGTGAGGTCCGGTCCTTACCATCGTTAAACCTCTGCGAAAGATTTACTTGTATCTTGACACTGGAGCGATCTGTCACGAGAAACCAGTGTAATAATGACATGAACACTCGCACGGTCGTGACGCTCTCGTACGTGTCGGATGTGCAGTGTAAGTTTAGTCGAAAGGGCGACCTAACCTAAACTTTTGTAAGGTTTCTTAACCACAAAACTGTTTCCAACAATGGGTCCCATGTGAGGCAGACTATAACAATTGTTAAATTTATTCCTATTAGTTTGTCAATAGAGTGAAAGGCTTTTTTTTGGCTCCAACACATTTTTAGTTTTTTTGTTATTGTAAATTATTTTAGTATTTTATTGAGTTCGGTATTTGAAATTTCTTATGATCCGGTATGGGAGTTAAGCGCCCTAACGCACTAGCGGTTAGCTGCCTAGGCGGTTCGTTTCAGCGGCCAGCCGCCTGAAGCGGTTTATATAGCGGTTGACCGCTACGGCGGCCAAACGCGATGAAACCGCATAAAAAGTTTGGAACGGTCGAAAAAGTCTTGGCTCCATTAGCGAAATGGACGCCATCGAAGAAGCTTGTATTATCTATTTTTACTAGGTACCAGAATCAAGCAAAACGAAAGAAAAATAAAAAACGATATTGGATTCATCCTTTACTAGCAACACACAACGAATGTGGTCAGTTTGCAAGTTGTTTTCAAGAACTGAACAAGTACGAATATAAATTTTTCGGCTTTGTTAGAATGAGTTTCTTTAACCAACTCTTCGGCGGCAGACCGCAGACTGAACCGCCAGTGCGTATAAACAAGATGGCGGTCTGGCGCGAAGCGGGCCGCACCTCTCCATTCAACCGCCGCGGATGAAATTTCATTTATTTATTTATTTATTTATTTATTTAAGTAAGGGCATACCAACTAAGTACATAAATTATTAAATATTAGCTTAACAGTAACATAAAAATTATCATTTCATATTATGCACTTAAATTAAAGGTTTGCACAGCATTAAAAAAGTAAGCGGTAAGAAACAAAAGTAAGCAGATATAAAACTAAGCAGATGGCTGGTAAAAACAAACAGCCATATAATAAAATCAAAATAATTTATGTTAAGCAGTGAGTGGCAGATAATGGCAGAGTGTATTAGTTACTTTTTTCTTAAATTTACCTTTTGTGTCTGAAAAAATGTCTATATCAACTTTTGGAAAAATCGAGTTATAGCTTTTTAGAATGAGGTTCATTGGAGAATTACTAGCATATTTCACTTTTTTGTGATAAGTATAAAAAGGCTTATAACAGCTGAGCCTCGCATTGATTCTAGGAACGACTATATTCACCCGAGATAGAAGGAACGGACAGTCAATTGATTAGTGGCATAGTTTGTGTAAAAAAACAATTCTTTGCATTTCGTTTCGTTTATGCAAGTGAATAAATTGAAAATGCTTCAACCGGTCATCATAGTTTTTGAGAGTTTTATGTACTCTGGTAGTGAAGGAAAGCTTTTGAATGAACTTTTTCTGTAGTCTTTCTATGCGTTGAATATTATTCTGATATATAGGATACCAAACAATAGAGCAGTATTCTGTGTGACTTCGTACATGTGTACTGTATAACGATTTTAGAGCAGTAATAGATGTAAATTCTTTCGTATTACGATTTCATGGCGATTTTGTGTGTACAATCACAGGCGGTTGCATATTAAACAGCAAAAGCAGATAGCCGCTCTCGCGGCTAATCCGCTAGTGCGTTAGGGCGCTAAGACAGCGTGTTCGCGGTGGAAGGTATACAATAAAACGAGGGCTTCTTTTTTATTACACCACTTTTAATATCTACAACACGTAATAAAATAATATGCAACATACATTGTTTCCTAGATAAATTCAATACAACAAGAGCTTTAGGAGAACAAATGGGTAACACTGTACGTTTTAATACACATGTATTATAAACAGTCAAGAGCCGAACGCTAGACTCGCGCGCCTCGCCCGTTTGTCAAATTGTCACACAACATTTAACCCCAGTTAATAATTAAAAAGCAAATGGGAGTTCTGTTACTTTCAATATTCTGTATGATTTCAATATTCAGAATATAAGATTATAACTAAACGGTACTTTCACTTGGTACACGCCGAGGAGTGACTGCGGGCGTCACGTCCTACTCCGTTATCCACTGGCGTTTTAATATTCTCCATTGAAAAAGTATGTTATAAATAATGTAGCTTGTAGAGGTACCTAACGAAATTGCGGACTATCAAACGCGAGTGGGGCGATCGCATCGCAGTGCAGCACCAGGCCGAGCTGTTTCGAGCCGAGCCAATTCGAGCCAGCGCACCACAAGCGTCGTCCACTCGACATCTCGACAACTATTTAATACAAGTCGACACCTCATTCAGTCTTCTCGTTGCACTCAGCTCATACAAAACATTGTAAACTTTATAAAGTTAATATATGACAACTATCAATTACATAGTATTCTCTATTGTGGGTCTCAAATAGGCCGACCGATCGAGGGCTGCTCACGTGCAGCACGGAGTGCGTATGTACTGCAGGCTGCGACGGTGTTACGCGCCGGTGTGCTCCCCTCGGGAGATCTAGACGCTTCTTAGACGACCCCAGCCAATCACGATCACAACGGCAAAAATCCCTTCGGAGGTCGAATATTGTACAGCAATCCCACATGTACAAACATGACGGGAGGCGAGCACAGGGCGGAGATGGAGAGCGCAGTTCGCCGAGCGCCAGGTCCCACTCCCCCGGTTCTGGCCCGCCGCAGAGTCCGGGTGAAGCCGTAGAGGCCACCGTGATCAACAACACACGTTAATTACAAAAAAAAAGTCGCGAGACTTCAGTTGGACGTCAACACTAAATGAAACAAGGGATTTGTACGTGAATATCAATCCTCCTCTGACTAGTGGTCAAACTAGGTATAGAAATTGTTTGTTCATATTAATATAACTGGCTGGCACACACGATAGCTGTCACGTGTGTTCTTTATCAGACTAAAGCCATACTGGAACATGGCTAGTTTCATTAGTATATAGTAGTATTAGTAATAGTAGTAATAGTAGTATTAGTATATTTTGTTATTTAAAAGAGTGCTGGGAGTTTTTTTCATCGGCTTTTTTCTCCTGGTCTACGAGAGGGTCTCTACATTATATAGTAACATATTATGCTAACAATGTATTTGTTGTAAGGCCGATCCATCGATTAGGTCCCAAGTTGAGGTTCGTTATACGCCGTGTCTCTTCGCGATGTATACGTTTAAAATATGTATTACACATTTACATAAATCTGGGAGGTAATGTAAATTAATCAAATACCACAACTCTACAATCATCAAAATTGAGAATAAAGTGACAGCTGTTAATGTGAGAATACGTGATTATGATGTAATCCAGTAATCGGTTAAGGACGGAGAGTATAAAATACAATATAATTAAAATAAACATCAAATTCCTTCGGTACATTATGAAATTACTATTGTAATAAATGTCACTGTCAATAGATTATTTACATGAGGAATCATAAAAATAGTTATACATACTCGTATATTTATTTTCCTCTATACATATTTGACAAAAATACGATATGAAGTTTTAAGGGCGTACGCTAAAGATTGCGCGGGCCCGCCTACGCTATGTTTCATGATATCTATCGCTGATTTCTTTACTGATGCTTCCTATAATTTTGTACCACTAATTTCTTTTTATATACAGATGTCCTTCACTGGTATTTACTAATAATAATGCTATTTAATAATAGTCGGTATCCTTGCTAATCGAAATAGTTTCCAGACGTATCGCTAAGCCTGCTGAAAATAAATTAAGTAGATACGTACAAAGATCTAATACCTATATTATTACTATGTATAAATAATGTATTTATTTCTGAAGTAGTGAGTGCGATGGGCGGTGAGACAGTGCGTGCTCGTTCGCGGCGGCGGGCGGCTGGTGCGCGGCGGCGGGCGCGCGGTTCACTTGATGGAGCAGGCGAAGTGGGCGCGCAGCCGCCGCAGCGCCGCGGCCGCCGAGTCGCTCTACGTGTACAAAAAATCTCGTTATATACATTGTACATAATATGTAGGGCGAGGAAAGCCGCTGCCGCTGCCGTACCCACTACCCACCTTGTAGTGCGCGGGCAGCGCCGACAGCGCGCGGTCGCCGCCGGCCGCGTTGTCGTTCTCGACGTCGCCTGCGATGTATTAGCACACATTAGCGCCCCCTATCGCATGTTGTTGCTTATTCGAACTACGAAGCCTATGGACACACGTGGCAGTGAGCTGTGTATGTGTCGCAATATTCCTTATCTATATTTGATATCGCGACTTTATGAGTTACAATGTTACATATGAATCTATCGTTTACATTGTTCAATCGATGCGTTTATCCATCGAACACAGTAAAAGATCGAAGCCGCTCATCGGTCCACCGGTTAATGACCCTGACTGACGAAACCTCATTTGTCAAATTATGATATTACTTCTGTAGTTTAGAAGTTATGGGAGATATGACAGATATACCTATACCGGTCGAAATCAATCTCCTTCGTAGTCCGGTAAAACTAACGGATACGAAACTTATCAAAATAACGCCTCGATGAGTGTCTACTGACGTGTCCGAAACCAATAGAAAGGTCATAGGTATATCATACATTGATAATCACAAACAATAGAATGATAGAGCTGTTGCTAGCTCACGAATGGAATGCTACGTACATGACGTATTCTATATTTATACAGCAGAAAAATAGTGTGACTTATACCCGAGGTCCGCGGGTACCTGGCGCGATCGAGTTGGTGGCGCGGGCCGTGAGCTGGCGCGGCGCGAGCGCGGGGGCGGCGGCGGACGCGGGCGCGGTCGCGGGCTCGTTGCCGTTGTCGTCGGGCTCCGAGCGCGACGCGCCGCTCTCCCAACGGCCGCCCGAAGCGCTCGAGGCGCCCGACCCGCCGGAAACACCGGATCCGCCCGACGTGCCTGTAACGGCAATATGCATGTCCATTGGCTTTTCTGCTGGCTTTTAAGACGGGACGAGCATAGCCGAGGTGAGCTCACTGTCGGTGCGCTCGGTGCGTTCGGTGGGCTCCGTGGGGTCAGTCCGGCGGCTGAGCGACACGCTCGGCGACGAGTCCAGCTCCAGCGACGACTGCGACGCGCACGACGCCTCCTCCGAGCGCGATCGCGACCGCGACCGCTCCGACCGCGACAGCTCCGATTGCCGGGAGCGACCGGACGATTCGGATCCCGATTCGTCCGGTTCCTGCTCCATTACCTCTTCCTGTAAACGCAGAACAATGAATAATAATATGTATTTATATAAAGCGTTCTATTATCGCAATTCTTAATTTAAATATAGATTACGTACAGGTTCAGCATTGTTCGCTGGGTCGAGGCGGGGGCTCTGTTCTTCGCTCGAACTGCCTTCATCTGAATCGGGAACGTCGGTATGAGAATCATAAAAAACTTTTGTTGACAGCATGTGCGTCGCTACTGTCGCCAGCACAAGGATGGAATCGCTGCTTGTGATTTTGCTATAAGCTAATTTAATGATAAATATTAAGTGATATCATTTTAAAGGAACAAATAAGGAAAAAGGGTATTTCTTACAATTTGTAATCATTACGAGTTGCAATAATTATGGTCCCATAAAAGCACTGTGTGTGTGTTATCTGAATTTATTATCCTCGGCTAAGTGTTTGTTGTAATTTTTATTTTCTTAAAAATAAACGCGCGCACGTTGACAGCTACACATCACTGATAATTATTATCTTTTGCGTTGGAAAATAAATGATGCTCCGTTAACAAAAGCCGCTCAAATCGTCTCCCTACTGCTGTAAGGCCTAAGTCGCTGTATCGTACGGTCCCACTCTTACAGTCCTATTACGTAGGTAGCAGTTAGCAGTAAACTGATAGCAGTAAATACTCACCGACTAATTCTTATTAACATCTATTACTAACTGAACGTTGCCGCTGTCCGGTATGCAGCGGCTGTTCATGACTGCTCCCTGATCGTTTCGTGTTCGTGCTCTCTTCACATAAAAAAAACCAATTACTAAGTAATGTTTGATTTTGTTTACCTTTAAAAACCTCGCGCTATTTAACGATTGGATTCATTTTAAAAAGTTTTGAATCTTTAACTTCAAATCTGTAATCTTTGAAATGATACCACTTTTAATTTAATCTTCAGAAATATTCAAAATAGCTTCTGGCAAATCACAAGCGAGAAACTTAACATCTTTTAGAGCACTTACCTCTTAAATGTTTATGTTTCTGAAGCTTATGTTGCAAGAGCGGATAAAAGCCGCGCGCTGTGGCATTGTGCGGCTCATACTGCAAGATCAAGCGGCAGTACTTGAGGGCCTTCGCGTATTGGCGACGCATTATCGACGATAGGAACTGTGCATTAAACAAGAGAAATTATCGAATAGACTCGCGCTAAGTGTACGGCAACGAACGGCAGAAGTACGAACGCCATGAACCTCGGCCAGAAACTCGCTGGGAGCCGATGCGGCGTCGTTGGCATCGGAGCCATCGGGGCCGTCGAGCCCGTCGGGGCTGGCGGAGCGGCGCTCGGCGGCCATGGCGGCGGGCAGGCGCACCACCAGGCGCGCACCGCACGCGCCGCGGGCTGCGTGCAGTTAGCGACGCTCAGTCAGAGCTTCGAACAAACGCAGTCTTATACATTTTACGATCCGCCCTAGCGTGCCGTTATAGCTTCATTACTACTTCGTCGAATACATTTGTAGTGTTTGTTGCATCATACCTAAAATATAATTACAATAAAATACCGAACTTAATGACGACTTATCAAATTGCAGTGATTTAAAAAACGAGCTAAACATGTACTTGACTAAAACCGTTTACTCTGCAGCCGAATACTTAAAAGAACGAACTTCAAAATGTTTATCAATCTTTTGCATAAAACCAACTATTTAAACGCTTCCATGTTTTTTCTTTCATTCCATTTCTAAATTTCTTAATTTTGTACGCCGTCGAAGGCAAAATATGTCTTGAACTAATAATCCTGTAACATCTTTATATGTACCCACATTTGTGCAAATAAACGTCTTTGTCTTTGAAAAGAGTGCCGACAGTGTTTTGTTGCTCCGACTTCGACCATGAGGCCGGTCAAATTCCTATTAGATTCCCGCTAATATCCGTATACGTACTAATGTGCTACACTTCCCTGCAAACGAGGTCCACAGTCCGCGTCTAATTGGCGCCGCCCCGAGCGACACTAGCGCCGCAAATGATATGTTTTCTAATTGCCACGCGAGAAACACTATTGCGTACGTCTACATTAGTTATCAGCGTTTTGCTAGTAATCTATATATCTAGACATATAATAAAACTGTAGAAGAGTTAAATTCGGCACATTGAATAGAAACTGACAAAAATACCCTATGGGTCTTCAAGTAACACAAGCCAAAAAATGGATTTTCAAATTTTTGTCTGTCTGTCTGTTGTCCGGCTTTCGCCAAAAAACTACTGGACGGATTTTGATGAAACTTTTTTGTTACATAGCTATTAGTCCTCGGCAACATATAGGCTATTATATGTTTTGAAATACTTCAAATTCTGCCCAAAGTCACTATTCCACGCGGACGAAGTCGCCTGCAAAAACTAGTAATAATAATAAGTATCACGTATCTTACAGAAAGCAGCAATACTCAGCAATACTCAATACCTGTAGTGTGTAGTTGCCGAGTCTGCTAGTAATATATACATATGTATATAATACTAATAATAAGAACAATAATAATTGTGACAATTGATTAATCTGATTTTAAATAAGGCAATTTTCCTCGTTTTCTTGTGTGTACGTTTGTTTATTTGTATTAATTTCTATTCGATATACATTTTATAATTGATTGTAAATTAATTTTTCTCTGTTGTTAAACATTAAAAACGAATAATAATTATTAATTAATTACTTACGCATTTTACTTGTTAATTAATCTTACAAGGATTCTTAAGAATATGACAAATTTACACTCACAAATTATTATCACGTCTTTATAGGCCTAAAGATGTTATGCATGAAGTTATTGTTATTGATATCGTATAATGCGCTATTTTTGTTTCAGGTACACAAAGACTTCTTCGGCAGGATAGTTCCAATCGCTCAAATACAGAAACAAGGTAATTGTAATCTAAAATAATAGAACATTCATTTAAAATAATTTGTTAATCAGATATAATAGTAAAAATATTATGATTATTGTTTTCTATAACAGCTTAATGTTACGGAAAGCTATGTTGAGGTATTGGTCATCTATTGTTATACTTATTACTGAGTTACGTTTAGAGTAGAGAGAATATTTGAATCGTATTTAATTTAGGCACATTAAGCGAATGAATTGTTCAAAACAGTTACATAAGGACGGTCGCACACCGGTGCAAATATTCGCCTGTACGATTCCGGCACCGCGGCGCGCTTCCCCGCTATTATCACATAACGTTAATCATACGTCGAGTTACGAGTTACTCGTCCGCCTATTATTTTCAATTACCCCGCCAGGAAGGGTTGTTAATATTCATTCGCCGTCACCCGCCCGGGAATCGAACACCTGATCCACGGTAATCGCCGTACTTAACCGATTGTCTACCGTTCTCATATTAATCGGGATAATTTAGTCGCGAGCCGGCATTTTAATAGATGTTGGATCTGCGCGGATGCTGTTGGATTTGCACGTTTTCGGAATCGGTTTGTTAACGTTTAAATTCGATTTGAAATATATTAAATGCATTTGTTTTCTGAACTTTCGTTTGCAGTTTATATGACGTTTGGACGCTTAGATAACTCTTTGTAATTGTTTTTTTTTTTTCAAACAAAGAAATTTTAATGTCTCAAAGGAAATACATTTTTAAATTTGATATCTAAATCGGAATGTGACTAGAATTTGAACCCGGGACTTTGTGAAAGGTATTTCCTTATGGCGAAAAATGTGTGGCGATCAGCCGACAGTGTTAATATTAATTAAAGATTTTGTAAATAATAGCTTTAAATTCTCGACGACGACTCGTTGGTCGTGCGGTTGCTAGCGCGATTGCCGGTCGGGAGGTCCTAGGTTCAAATCCCGGGTTGGGATTTTCTAATTTAAAATTTCTAGTAGTGACTCAGAGTCTGGTTGTGTGCCCGGTGCATGGCAATAGGCTCACCACCTATTCCATTGTAGGACTTAAACGTAATTGGTGAAATGTGGGGGTGTACTACACTCCTCTGCCTACCCCTTCGGGGATTACAGGCGTGAT
>DWUN01003228.1:0-12385 GCA_018249975.1 Passova gellias
TAGCCCAATCGGTCGAGCCGTTCTCGAGTTTTAGCGGGACTAACGAACAGCAATTGATTTTTATATATAAGATTAAAGAAATGTCAAAGATCTCTTCCCTATTATACCAAGCTTGAACCTTAAGTATAGCACTGAACAAGAGAATTGTAGTATGCAATGCAATTTTACAGCGAGCGCGCGGAGTATCTACAAGCAATCTCTTGTAGCCATTCGTCGGCGCAGACTTGCTCGTCGGAGAAAAGTCGCTACAACGGCCCGCTATCTTCGGATTTCTGAATGAACGAGACATAAAGCCCGCTTGAAAGGAGTTTCTACAAGCTTGAAATAGGGATTTTCTTCGGCGATATTGCTGCTTTATAGTACCACGTTATGTTGAGGTGACCCCATATTTTATTCATTGAAAGTCGTTTAGCTATATATGTAACGCCCGTTGGAAAGAATTCGAAATCTTTTACTAATAGAAAAAAATCTTTGCCGACCAAAATAGAAGTCATCGGATAAATGCGAATACATTTAAACACTTTCCTAGCAAAGAAGAGGCTGTTGGTTTGTATCATTGTAAAGTCCTAATCGTAGGCAGTTAAAGTATATTTTAGAGTTGAGTTATATGCCAATATGGGTAATTAGCTAGGCAAACCTACGTCAATACGAATATACTCGTATATTCTGTGAGCAATTTGTCGTTAAGCAACCCGGAAAATGCCGTTAAAATTGAACAAACAGAGTCCAGAGGAGCCCAACATTTATTTTGCCTGCTGATAATCCTGATAATGGCAATATTTCATACCTTCGTTCACGATATAATTAAAAATAAATAACGCTTTAAAAGGAATAAATACCAATGAAGGAAATAACAATTTTAGTAGGAACCATTAGGTAACGAACTCCTGTTAAGTAAATAGCAAACCAGACAACTCACATAGCTATTCCATCCGAGGCCAAGTTTCTATTGTGTCACGACCATGTGCCTGTACACATAACTAAGTCAGTAACAGTTAGTACTTGGTTAAGTTACAGAATTCCGAGCAACTAAATAAGACGTAAAATCCACCAAATGTGCCGCCCAGAGGTGTAGTTCCGACCCTCGCTGGTAGCGACTTTGAAACTACTTTAACTAAAGTTTTTTTTACTTTTCTCTGTTTAGAAATGGTTTTCGTGTAGTAGTAATAGCGGTTTTATGTTTTATGTTTAGATGTGTCGTTGCGCTTCGTATGGACATTTTGGACATTTTGTTCACACTTAATGTTACTCAGAATTCTATATCTCTGAATATAATAACCACGCAAAGAAAGGTTACATACATGGCTATTTACTGTTTTGAAAATTTCTAAGTATCGATCATTATATTTGAAGTAAATATTTTTATTATAGCAAAGGAATTTATAAACGATTTCTTGTATAAAACTTAAGAGATGTGACGGAATTATAAGCAACACGGCATCAAAGTTAGCTGCCAAGTGAGAAAGTTCCTTCATCCGTCCTTCGTGGTTCGTAACGTTCCTGCAACAGAGAAAAAGATATATGAAAGCGCGTTAAAAGCGACCGACCCCGTAGTTCACGGAGTCTGTGATTTTAAGCGTTCCTTTTTTCTAAAAGCCGTGACAATGAAATTTATGAACCACTGTTTGGTAAAACACAATACATTTTTTTAAATTCTATAATAGGCTAACGTTTGCTTACCAGCTCGCGTGTTGGTAAGTGCGGTGCTGTCTAGAATGTATTATGCTTGACTACAAAATGCTTATCCACACTTGATATGAATAATTCCAACCTACATGTAACGGGAAAAATAATCGACACTCAGCTCCATTCTTTAGCTGCCTGGGCTCGAAACGATTTGGCGAAACGCTTCCTTCGACCAGAGGAATGTCAACTAGATATGGATGGTAGCCTACATTTCAATGTAATAATAATTACTCGTGATTTGGTTCGCATTGCGCCTGAACATAAATTTGTTCGATAATGTTATTCGTCCGTTCTGTTTTCGTTCCCGACCTCAAGTCTTCTAACTGCCAATAAAAGTTCCGTTAAAATCGGTAAGCCGTTTCACGTATTCGCTCGGACAAAGAAAAGACATACGAAAAAAAAAATTTTCAGTAGATAATATTTTTCGGATAAAAGCTTATATTTTGTAGTTACAAAGAGATACTTATATTTTTATATGTATGAAATTAGGAATTCTGTTAGGTAATTTTGGAGGAAAATATCCTTTTAAACGTGCCGGAATTCCCAGTAAGCAACTAATCCTGTGGACAATGATTCGAGCCGGGACCTCCTAAGAGTTTTTCCTCATAACTCAAAATGAGATCATAACATCGCAAATCTCTGGAGGCTCTAAGAATAACAAAAGAAAATGTTCAAAATTACTGAGGGCGAGTAATTTTCGGGGCGAGTTATGTCGAATGGTTCCTGTGGGACCCGAGTGGGACCCTCGCGATTATGTTGCGGTTTTATTAGCTTGTTATATTTTATCACCGGCGGAATATAATGTTTAAGCATACCTTTAGGTCTCAGGCGGAAATATCACGCGCGTTATCAATTTATTTTTTAAGCTGTAACTTTTTTAGGACTATCATTCATGAGTATATTCTATTCATATTGGTGTTATTGGCTTTCGATGTTTTGTTATTTATTTTAAAGATAAAAGCTTAAACAGAAAAGTTGTATTACATTCAAAAAATTACCCCTGATTCTTTGTTATTGCACTGTTATTATCATAATATCACTTCACTGTACATATAAAATCTTATAAAAACCGCCAATCGTAGGGAGAGCTTTTTTAAAATTAAAAAGTGTGGCATTTGTGGCTCCTTTCAAGGCGCGGGCCACGTCCGAGTCGGGCACTAACTTGTTATTTAGGTGAGTGCTTCGGCATTATCCACTGTAATTTCTTAGAAAGAAAACCGTGGAGTTTTCATCCGAGTTCACATTTACGTAGGTACCTCCTTAAAACATTTGAAGCGTCTCAAATATTTGAAAGATATGTATTAATAGGGAAATTAAAAATTTGCTGGTAATTATCTTTATTAATATAGGTATTTGGCATTTTTTGTCGAACTAAAGGGAGTTTAACGAAATTTATGAAAAGAAGTAATGACAACATTGTTAATAAATATTAATTATTATATAATATTAATATTGAGCATAAATAATTGTAAAAGAGGCATAATAAACCGTTTCTTTCTTTCTATTACTAATTATCTTAATTTCTCATTCATATATTTATATACGCCTTAAATTAGAATTGTGTAAACAACATAATTTTTTTATTAAAAACAACTGATACATTCGGAAATAATAATTTGTATAAGAATTATGTACACTATTCGAAAGCTGTAGGAAGCTAATAATAAATAGAAGTCATGCAAGTCACACAAACTGGGCCGCCTCGAGCATTATTCAGACTCGGTTGGATGGCCATGGTGTCACTGCAGACCCAACTGGTTGTATCACTGTGGGACGACACAGCAAAAGATATTTCTACAATAATGTATAAGTTTAAAATCAATAAAAATATTCGTTAAAGTCTATTAATTTATAAATAGTAATTAAAAAACTATTCGCATTGAAGCTAAATTACCTTTGATCATTGATCATAAATTACATAAATTACATTGCATTTCTTTTTATAGTAATACATAATTTGTTGTAAATTTGATAACATTTGTACGACCGTAATGAGCATTTTAAATCAAGTGGTCCTAATGAAATGTTGATTTGAATTTTCCCATATAAGTTTACATGGTGGTACATAAGGGATAAAGGAGATATAGAGCGTTCGGTCTTTCGACTACCGCAGGAATCACTGACGTAAAAGCGGTCACACTATGAAAAGCCCCATTAATTCATACTGTGCTAGTGATTTATTCCGGCATTTCTGCAATAGTCGCTAGCCTTAGGATGTTACGTAAATAAATACCGGCCATGTCAAACTGTACCGTTTACAGCTCCACCGAGAATCGCCTCGTTGGTCAACATCACTGCAAGAGTTACGCACGCGAGCATAATCGGCCATTTTGTAGCAAAGCCTATTAGTCTTTGATTTATTTGTTAGAACGTTAATTTCTCTGTGAAAATATTATAGACATCTTACGAATGTGGTGAAATAAAAGATATTTCAGTTAACTGATACAGGAATCCAACTATGACATTATGTATAGTAAAATATTCATGTATGTTACAATATTGTAGTTAAGTGGAATGTAAAGGTCATTAGAAGCTCGAAACTTCATTAATCGTAGCTGTTTATTAAAGCAAGGGCGAATGTCTAGCAGATGCGGAGTGAACATAATTGCTAACAAGCGTATAAACCCGAACATCGCCCGATATAAACCGTCCTAACATTTACTTTACAATTACGAGCGTTTGAATACGATACCGCTCGTAAGGTGTAATCTCCCTTCAGTGTGAATAAAACACAAAAATGTTTGGTATTGATGCTCGATTTGAGAGGTTATGGGTCGCGTAAAGCACGACACTCCATTCAAATTTCGCGGTTTACCGTCTTAATAAACCGCATTAGAGCGTACTCTGATTCTCTTAGCAATGTGTACGATTTTAGATTCTATCGCTTCCACGTACGGTTCTTCCAATAGGAAGAAGCATGCGGCTCGCATAACGGGTGCTCTCATCTAAAGACTTTATGGTCAACCCTATTTTAAATTCAAACATAATAGGCTTAGACCCTAACTAGAGTGGTAACAGCTTTACCTACGCTGTATTTGGTACCGTGAATTAAAGCAACTTACATGACAGCGCCTGTACGAGTGTGCTTCGGTATAGCTTTATTCCCGTTTGGTATCCGTATCCTAAATAGGGTTCCTGTTGGAAAATAACAAATGTCTGACGTTTCTTAACAACCCTAACACTTCACATTTCCTACTTTCAATGCTAAAACTCTCCTAAAGTACCTGGACAGGTTTATATTTCTATGGAATAAATTGTTCGGCTACGTCTCGCGGCATCAATTTGTAGGACTTAAAGGTTATCTTAACTTGAGATATCGTACTTACTATCACGCTATTAAGAATAATTGTTCGGCTTTAAAGTAATCGTAACAGCTCTATTAATGTTTGCTTTATTGTCATTATTTTTGTTAGAATTAAATGTTCACCTGTTTAGCTATATTTTATAAGCATAAAGGTGATTTCAATAAAATTTAGAATGGAGACATTTTATGCCCTGGGACTGAATAGAAAATATGTATGATACTTTTTTACAATCAACCATTAATAGAGGGATGGTAAGATTTTAAGGCAAATATATAAGTCTCCGGGTATTTAGGATGATAGCTTCGTTACATGTTTAATTTTCAGCGTCGTTAAAATTAAAGTTAAAGTTGAAATTAAATATTAACAGTTGTTAAAATGAATTGTATGTTTAATTAGATGATTATATAAAATACATGTTTTCGTAATTCGCTGCTACAAGCTCTCAAAAATATTAATGTTAGTCGAGGATACAACGTCATTCAAATTTTCCTTGTAATTATGTTGGGAACTAGAAATCTTGTTGATAACATAATCATAAGTCTTAATCGTAGCTCGTAAAGTTCTACTAACACGTTTATAGCAGTTAAACGGAAGTTAGTAACCACGAGATATAACGAAACATTGCGTCGCTGAAGCGATGATAGTTAAGACATGTCTGGTCTAATGAACTAAGAACAGAGAATAACTAGAAATATGCTAAAAAATCACATGACATCTGTGACTATTATAATAATGAAAGAAAATACCAACACAAGTTCAATACAGCACAGTACGGTATACAAAAAACATATTAGCAATAATAATTCAACAACTTTTTCCAACAACTTTCAAGTTGTATTCGTACAATGTATATGCTGTTGTATGTACAACTGTTTTTACAAAAACCTACATTGGTGTAAATATAATGCTGGCGTTTGTAAGGCCTGCTCGTGTAAACCAAGCTTAGTACGAACAACGGACGTTTATTCGTAAACTGAACTCGGTACATGTCAAACTTTGGACAGCGACACGCGGGCAGCCTGCAACTTCAAAGAAAACACTTTAAAAAGTACTTGGAATGGTGTAAAGAATGAAAAGGAGAAACATGAGCAAACATACCCCGAAGATCTTATACCCGGGTACTTTCATGTAGAAAACTTAATCTGTTACAACACATTGTAAAGTACGTACAACATTTTTTTTTGTATTTCTGTGGGGAATAAAAGTAGAAGTAGACATCAATATGTTTTGTATATACAAGGTGTATTATTCTTTCAAATTTTAAGTTTTTGATAGTTTTATGTGTGAGAGTGACCGTTAGCTCCCAAAGAATCAAATTGATTTAAACAGTTTGAAATTGTCGTTAAAAATACGATTTTTTAAATTTGATCTCACTATCGTTTTCTCTATTCCACAAAATAAAACGCTTTTGAGAGCTTCGTTTCGCTAATCGTGCAGATGTTGTTATAATGACTGAGAATGCTTTCGCTTACTATCTGAACTTCGCTCTTATCGTACAAGAAAATGTAATTTATGAGAATATGATTATAATATACGATAATAATAATGTTTTGAAATTAAGAGACAAAGAAAATCGTATTCATGTATACTGTTGAGGTCTATAATGGAAGTCGAGTAATTTCTGTAAAGCCTCAGATGTAGCTGATATATATCGAGCCAAATATGTATCTTCACCGCTTTATATTATATGCAGTCAGTATCTCTCTAAGTTCCATACAGATTCCTTTGTTACAGTCGTTTTAATTTACAAGCGCCCAGCGAGAAGCCAGAACGAGAACTTAACCAATGATATGATTTGAAGAGTACGTAGAATATACAGACACAATTATTGTTTTCAATATTGGTATTTCAGGAAATGTGCAATTACAGAAAAAGTAGATGTGTAGCTACATTCTGTAGTGTTAAGTAGTGTAGTGTTAAGGGTTCTGTTACCCCCAAATAACATCTTTTGTTCGTTAATAAATGATAAAAGAATACATTAGATAATAAAATTTTCTTATATTACTTAGCCGTCAGTGTATTGCAACTTGCACTGGTATCTATGGAAGCTGTTCAGTGTGAATTCATGAGAGTGACATCCGAAACAGGTCAAGAGCGTATTCACTGGCCCCACAGTAATTTATACCTCGGGCTCCATGTTTCTCGCGTACAAACACTATTTGAATCTGGTATGGGTTATTTAGTCTGCTTAAAAAACATTTTTTGCACGTTACTTAGATAGATTTGGTTGAAAAATACTTAATGTGCATACGTATAAATAGACAAATCTGTTTAGAATTGATAATGCACTGTGTAAATTAAGTACATTTTCTAAAATTGAAAGGAACAAGCTTGTTATTTAATAGTCATTGTGCCTTAATTTTATACTTTTGTTTAACTAAATTTAGTTATTAATCATATATTGAAAAAAAAAAACCGGAGCGAATCTCGTAGTATGTATGAAGTGAGCACTATTTCAACGTAGGTAAACATAGTAGCAGCTGTATCTTTTCTTTTGGCTGGTAACGTTTACACATTGCTTTGGTACATAATATCTGCTATACGTATTACACCTATTTATATTATATATATATATATATATATATATATAATATAAACATTGAAGCGATCTTAAATTAACCTAGATATTATATAACAAAATTATATATAATTATATATATATAAATAGTGACCAGTTTAAACATGTTTTAATTAATTCGAAATTGCTTTGCTCTGTGCAGTGGAGAAGTGAAGTTGCGACATCCGAAATAGGAAATGGGTCAAGTGGCATATTCTGTCGCGCCGCAGTAATTTATTCCTAGAGATTTTGACTCTCGGTGCTCAAACACGGGTAATGTAATGACATGTCTACGAGATGTATGGTATTTAATTTGCACCGTAAAAAATTCACCGCCTCGAATTTTTGGATACGGCGTTCTTTTGCTACGTTTTTCGGGGGTTCGCACTATAGGTCTACTCTCGTTATGACACTCCGATGCGAAAAGGTAGTCTTGACTGTGACTATTTATCTCACTAATGAGGACGCTTTCAGTTTCAGTGTGTGGTTTCGTGGGCGTGATTTGTCGTGTATAGATATAGCTTTGGGTGGCGTATGAATGTTTATAGTTACAAAACAATTTTATTTACATACGTGCCACTTTTTACGGTTAAAAATCAACATTTCTCCAATCACCATGGAAGTTCAAATTTATTTCAAGCGTTTGTATGCTTCGCACTGTGGTAAATTTTACGATCTAACCTAACCGCTTAGTTGTATGTAGTACCTATGCGACGCTGGAGCTTCGGATAAGCGACTTCAATGTCAAATATTCCTGAGCAATTTCACGTATTAGAAAGCACGTTAAACAGTTGGACGGTCACGAATATTGGCGTAGGTTATGCCAATTGAACTTGGTTCGTTAATCTGATTCAGATAAATGTGGTTTTAAATAATTAATAATTTGTTTATTCATTTACTTACTAGTACCGGTTAGCGAATTTTATGAATAAAAATAAATATAAAAGTAAGGTAAGGTGTTTTCCGAAAAAAATCTTGTACAACAAAAGACAGTATTTAATTAATATTTTGCGTGTATCTGGAACTATTTTAACCATCAGCACGTGATTGGTCCGTATACGGAGCGTTTGTCAGTATAGGTAGAGTAATTTCATATTTAATTTCAAGATATATAAGGCAGTTCATGTCTCTAGGTATGTTGTATACAGAGTGGAATGTAGTTATTACAGTAAATTAATTTGCAAATGGCGGTATTTTGCGCAGACGAGGTCGTCCACCCCTGTCAATTATGGAGGGCAAACATCAATGCATTCCGGCATTCCTGTCTAAAGGTAATAGAGCTTGAGTAATTATTGGCACAGGCGATATTGGGCTTAAGGGGGCTGTATTTGAGTTATCTAGATAATACTTAGTGTCTAGTACGTACATTTGTGATATTATCGACTTAAGTACTTATAAGATAGAAAATTTACTGTGTAATTTGCTCGCTCTATCAAATTTTAAAAGAAAAATATTGTTGGCGCAGCGCCAATTTTCATATTAATGACCCACATTTTAAGCCATATGTGAAAAATTTAATGAACAGATATTTAAGTTATACTGACATTTAAGTATAGTGTGATTTTGTGACAAAAGCATACCATATTATCCATTGTTTCCTTTTATCGGAAAAAGTGAGTATTCCAAAGGGTAAATTTCGAAAAAGCTATTAACTGATTCTGCTTTCTCTTTTATCGATTTTTCAATTTAAAGTACCTACGTTCTCACTAAATTTATTCCTTGGATTTCCATAGGACCCTATCTAAGAAAGCGATATAGCTGTATAGATGGGAATGCATTTTGCTAAGGGTGTGAGGGTCAATAGGCGGTAGGGAAAGTTTCCGCCCTTACAACTGTCAACTCGAGTTATTCACCCTACGTCAACTAGGGTTAAGAAGTTATAGCCGCGGCTCAGTACGAAAAGCAATAAAGGACTTAGCATTTGCTGCCGATTTTTATTTGGCAGGAACGAATGCAGTTGACGTGTTGAAACATTGTTAACACCGTTGTAAAGATCGTTAAATGAACGTTATATGAATCAGATCGAAAACATTTCGATTGAATTCTTTATAAAAAGGTCACATATCTTGAACTTGATGATAAATTACTAACAAGGGACAGGTTTACCAATAATTTTTCGAGGCAAACCTTGTTCGAGTTTTGGATTATGTCGACAATAGCGCTCAATCCAAATCAGATGCATTGTTATTCAATCGCACATATGTCATGTAGCATTTTACTAATACAATGAACACAGGTGTCTGCCGATTTAAAGCTAGCATTTTGTATTTAGAGATATTTGACACTCGATGCTTTCTGCCTAACCCGTTAGGGACCTGGTATGTATTTAGTATTTCATTAATGCCACGCCGATTGTTGCCTAAGATACCGTAAGACGAAATCTTTAAAAAGTAAAAAACAGTTTGCACTAAACTGGAAGTTAAATAACAATATTTTGCGAGTGCTTCCGTAGTTTAACCGTATTAATAACAATTGACAAAAGCTTTACGCGCTAACTGCAATGTGATTTACAGTTCTCAATCGCAAAACGCATTGCAGCTTTGTAAAACATTTGTTTCCGATCATGCAAACTCATGTTAGACATACCTAATCTTATGAATGCCATCGTAACATTAAAAAATATAATATGTTACGTACAATGGGTGTACAAAACGAATTCGTCTATCAGTCCATTTAATGTCTTAAAGTTTTTTTTCTGTTATTCAGTCGTATTCCAGCTAGATTTAAATGAAATTCTCTCGAAGCTCAAATCGGCCAAGTACTTCGTTTTACGCCACAGATACTTCCTCATACGATCGCACGTCTTACCGAACCAACACATTAAGGTGCTAATGTGGTATTTATATAATGGATACTCAATTCAACCGTAATTACAATGCTACAATCAAGTATTAATGGCTTAGTAATTATTGATATAACCTAACGCCCACATAATCCAGGTTGCTAATTACCGTATCATCCGATATCAGACACATCATTTAATCCTGCACCGGGATTATTTCCTGTAAATTAGGAATCAACACTCAATTATACTGATTACGTACTGTCATTTGTATGTTTAAACGAACAGCACGAAAATAGCGTTTCAATGTTAAACATTTTGAAATTCGTATAAAAACTTTTTTCTTCATTTATAATACGATACACACTTAAAAAATGTAGCAGAAAATTAACAGGTATTATTAGTTTATTATTCTGTTAAACAATAACTAAATTCATTCCATTGCATCGCTCACATTCCTATTTACTTACCGCAATGGGTTAAGTATGTTCTAATTAAGGTTATTGTATTAGTCGAATGGGGTTGTCTGTTATGTATTTTGTCCCACTTGCTGGTGAAAACAATACGTTGTTATGGTAAAGCCAACCATAAATAAAATATTTTTTTTATAATAATAATTATGACAGCTACTCTAGTAGAACTGTAGTAAAGCGTTTCCAAATGTGCTTAGTAAAACTAGGAACTGCTAGATTTTAAGAAAATACCAAACTTTATTTAGCGCTAAAGTTGCATGGTTTCAAAGTATAGGCCTGGTGAAAATTTTCAGTTAACTCTGCATTATTACGCTGTTTACCTACAGAGGAATATAGGAACCAGAAAAATGCTCATGACAGTCGCTGCAACTCCAGTTTCCGCTAAAGCGCGCACTACAAAACATCTCGGCGCATATTAATCTTAGGTGTGGGAAATAAAGATTCCTGGTCGCAATGTAAAGCCGTTTTGCCATTGAAAGCGTTAGATTATTTTAATTTTATAGCAAAACCATCTTCGTCCGCGGATTTATTATGATTGATTTTTACGTCTTAGTAGTCGAATAAGTTAGAGTTTTGTACTTTAGAATGTTTTATAGAAATATAAGCTTTGAAAAATGAGCTTCGGAGCGAGTCCCCGGGTGATGCAAATATTCACGGGCAACTTGATTGTTTTTCTCTATTTAAAGATATCTGGATCAAATCTGAGATAGTAATTGATAGTCTAAGTTATTTCATATTTGTTATCAGGACGTAATGTAGAGAATTTTAATATCACGATCAAACATTTTTAAAAGTTCCGTAGTAGTAGTGCATATTTTTATTGCAGACTGCTAACGTCATACCCGTTGTGTGGTTAATATTTCACACAAGCGAAGTTAAATCGAGGGATTTATGTGCATAGCTTTGTAATATAACCAATTAACAAAGTTTGAATAGTGTGTTTATTATGTACACCATTGTTGTAATATTTTTTAATTAGGGTGTTTGTGAATGTTTCTGTGTACTAAGTTTTGATTTATGGCTGTAAATACACATATGGATAACAAAGTTCTAATGGAAGTCTAATTTTGTTCTATCATTGGACACGAGGCTCTTCTGAGCGTGGGACAGGTTAAGGTCGTGGTCAACCACGCAGATATACTGCGAATTGACAGACTAACAATAACAACATACCATCACGTCAGGTTCCTAACGGGGTAGACAGAAAGCACCGAGTGCCTAGTATCTCTGTCCTTGCAAACCTGATGCGCTTCGCCAACGTTCATCATTAAATTATCATTATCATTCATTGCCAGACCAAATGTATAAAATAGTAAGCTTTCATTCGTGACAATTTTCATGGTCCACTGGAGTTGCACCTTTACGGTGTAAGTAGTATTGTAAGTGTGCACACGGCATTTTATTATTTATTCGCGACTGCGGGCGTCAAACCCGGCGTGCGGTTAATATTTCACACTGCCGACGTTAAGTCGACTGAGATTTATGGGTATAGCCTCTGTTCTACAATTAACTAGTTGGGATCGCGGCGCCGCACTATGGAAAATGGTAGAACAGCGGCGTATCAAAAATGGTTTTTCTCAAT
>DWUN01003229.1:0-12385 GCA_018249975.1 Passova gellias
TTCACCAGTTACGTTTAAGTCCCAAATGAAATAGGTGGTGAGCCTATTGCCATAACTAAATAAATAAAACATCTATTTTTGTAAAGTATAAATTGATGTGTCTGAATGCAGCCAATATTTTTCGTAATAATTGCTAATATGAACAACTACGATATACGAAGGGAAGCCTCACATTTCGAAAATATCAAAAAATTTGCATTCATTCAATTTTTTACTGGAATTGAGAGGCGACTTCTGATGCAAATTGATCAAGCGAGCATGAAGTCAGTATTGAACTCATCTACATATCACACGGCATGAATTCCATAAATTCTTCAAAGCTGCTTTTGAATGCGAATCAGAGGTCGAGGATGAGCGTTTACGAATATATGTGAAATAGTAAATGAGTCTGCAATTTCTTTGATGTGATCACTGTGATTTAATTAGACACAATAATCTCGTACCCTGGCCTCTTCAAGCAGCTTTCGCTGTAAGTTGTTAGTAGCCGTAAGCTCGTAAGTCGCCGTAAGTTAGAGAAATGAGGCGCCTAATTCAATGATGTCCTGAATCGCAAACTATCTTTTTCTCCAGGAACATACTCGTATATATATAACAAAGTGACGAAATAGTTTTCAGCAAATGTGTTACGAAATTTTTAATACTAACATACTCGGCTGTTAGAAAGACAGATCAAACCATACAATCAATGTCGATGACTTGGCTGCGTAACTGTCTGCTAAGATACTGTACGCATGTGAGAAATATTCTTTACAAATAGGAAACTGTGTATGGATTATCAAAAGCAATCTTTATAATAAAATATTGATTGCAACATCAAATTAGATTTTAAATTAGCAAAGTCTACAATATCTAAGACATAAAAGTTACAAGGAGAAAGGGAAAATAATATTATTGTTTCTTTATGTTTCTGTTCGTCGCTTTGCAAAGTTATGAAACAAATTTTATATGTGAACAATAACGATCGAACTATTTATAATAAGCGGAAGCATAAACAAGAGCACGCATAATCTGGAGTCATAAAAACCTGTAAATAACTGCTATATCTCATCCCTTCGCATATGACTCATAAATTTCTAATGTTGACAAAATGATATTTAATGTGCTTCGTTCTATTATTATTCCAATGTGCGTGAGTTCGTTCTTCAAAACTCATTTAGGACCTAATGCCCTTAAGCATCCATCCTTAATTTTAAAGGACACGCATTTTTTGTCCACTCCTCCATCAATCTGTTCCTCTGGCACACTACTTATTTCCTTGTTACTTCTTTCGTCCTGCTCTTTAAGCTGTATAGAGAGGGTAACAAATAGAGAATGTATTATCTATTTTGTCTTAGCCGTGACAATAATTAATGACTGGATTTAAACGCTTCCTCACGCCCGTGACATTAACATAAATAGAATGATCTTCGTACGCTCGTTCTAGCCCCTTTGATTCTCGTATTTTTAGCTGAGCCTGCTCAACTTTTGTATATTAATTTGTTGGCTGTATGTGCATTGCCGTATCCAGTACTTTGATGTTTTGTGTTAAGAGGCGTCTGGTGATTTTCAGCTTAGTGGCCGTTACTGAGTCTATTGGACAGCTTACAAGGATCTGTTTAATTCAATCACCTACATAAAGCATCTTATTATGGAACATTGCAGCGTTTTTTTTATTTTCATTTAATCTAAGCAGTGAACATCTAAGCGAAATATATGTACCTATCAAAATGTACGATAGTTGAACATATAAACCGAGACCCTAATATAAATTTGTTATAGTTAAAAATATTTTACAGGGAGTCTGTTATTCAGGTATTCAACGAAGTGACAATGAAATCTTTACATTATGGGATACTGCTCAAATAACGCCGCCACCTTTAGAACAAAGACAGTAGAGTGACAAATTCATTGGGTGTCGGAGACACTCATAAAGCAGGCGATTAATGCAAATAGCCCCCGACAGCTCTGGACAAAGAAACAATAGTGTTTTAAAGAGTTATGGACTAAACGAGTCCAATGAATAAGTATAATAAAACCAACAACCCAGTTGAGGTGTATTTAAAATTTATCCGGACGACCGTCTGAAAATAAAATGTGGGTATGTATAACGTTTGTGACACTACATTTCTAGTTGTACGCTCCACCTTAATTGCTTTAACCGCTGAAAATATCCGCATTGGAAAGTTTATAGACAGTATCAATTACAGTTTTAGGATAATATGATGTCCGAGTTTGTTGGGACAACACCATGCTTTCTTTAGCTAATTCATTAGTAAGTCGGAATTGTGATTGGATATAATTTTCATAAGTCGCTATCTATTGCCCGTTGCTTTTGGCTTTCCAAAAATTAATAAATATATAATTTTTTTTATTAATCAAGAGAGTGAATTGAAAAATTTCTTATTTTTTCAAAAATCCTCCATTAGTGTCCACATAGATAGGATATACGAAGTACGAAAATGATTATACATGTTACAAGCTTAGTAATATTCAATTACAATTAGTGATGGAATGATGAGATAAAATGATCATACAACCAACAAACACAGCTTACACATTAGTTAACAGAACCTGAACTTGTACTAAGCACAGATTTATATCTAAAACTAGAAATTTAAGACTACGATGCTCTGTATACCGTAACGGGTTTCCCATACTCGGTGTATTAAACTTTATGTTGATACGGGCTTAGCGGAAGACATGGCTCAAATTATGCTAGACAGAGTTTTTTTTTAATCAATATGATTTTTTATTAATCATAGGAATATATAATATGTCCTTTCCACTCCTAGGTCGGCTTGAAAAGATCTCTTAAGGAGTACCAGTACCTAAGTACAAAACTTTATATGTTTGGTTCTGTAAAATTTAGAATTAACTCTGTATGGTTTTAATATATAGCTTGAAGGAAGTTAGGGCAAATATGCAAACTACGGAACCAGTTTAAAAGCTTATAATTTTGTATAAGATAGAGTTAACACATACCCTTAAGTGCTTGCAAAGAATCTTTTCCTATAAACCTCCTTAAATACTAAATGTTTCTAACCGTGAAGTATTTAGATTACAATAGTTTTTGAAGATGCTAGCCAGGGCGACTTTCAGAGTCTTCCAACATTTCTACAGTCTAGTCACCATAACACAGACTCTATATAATCTGGATTTAGATGCCACGTGTAAGGTTATCCCAAGATATTATTATCTTAGCAACACCTTTTGCTAATTTGGAGCTTTATTATTTCGAACAGTAGGTCTAGAGAATACGGACATTTAAAGGGATTTCTATTACTTTCCAAGAAACAATTCAGATAAACACGGATTCAGTGTATTTACGGAAGTTTAGAGGATCGGAGTTTAATTATTGCCGATATCAAATGTCTAGCAAAAATCCAACACACGTTACACTAATGTTCTCGTAATTGATGCGAATGAAATATATTATGGAAACACGTAGCGATGTAGACATATCAGCTTCCGCTATTATTTTATCCGCCATCTCATCAATATCGAATTATCGTGCGCCAAATAATATATTGTGTTTCGTAAAGTGGATTACACACAGATGTAGATACAGTTGCTATACAGAATGGTTCTTTGATTGTATAACATAAACAAACATACCCCACCCAGCTATCTCTAAGGTAAAATTGAAGTTAGATTTTGTAAAAACATGTAACATTGAAATACATAATTTAGATTTTAGCCACTAACGAATAATACATAATATGACAAACGTAAAATAACAAACATAAATTGTGTCTTATATTATTTAAAGGAATTTGATAGAATTCATTTTACTGATAGAGTATCAAAATTGAATCATGTCAGGTTCATAACGACAATCACATGATAACGCACCGAATAAAGTAACTAATTAGGAGTAAAATGTAATGCAAAATATAACAGTAACATTAGTATGAAAGGAATACGGCAAACGGTCTTCGCTACGAGTCAGCAAATGACCCGAACTTTACGTGGAACTGATTCTATCGCGACGACCCGAGCAGGATAGCTTTAGAACTGAGGCCTCAACGGACTCACTGGTACTATTTTACTGTCTTATCTAATCTTATCATAATTTTATGAGGGACAAGTGACCTACCAATTTTAATCGTTCATTAGATTACTTCGATTCGCTTTTTAGTCTAGTGGTTAATGACGCTGACTGCTAAATCTGAGATCGTAGGTTTTATTTCCCACGACAAATGTTTATGTGGCCAGAATATTTGTTTGTTCTGGGTCTGGGTGTAATACAAATATCTGTATAAGTTTCGTAAATCTATACGCTACTAAAACGCTACATCGCGCGCCGAAAAGCAACAAAAGACTTACGTTTGATTTTTTTAAATTCATCATGTACTCAGTTTCATTCCCGCTAGAAAGATAAATCTAATGACACCTTATAATATGTTAAAATCCATCTAGCTTATTAAACTACAGTCCCTTCCAAAGAAATAAGCATACATACACTCTAAAACATAACCATACTTTTATCGCACTGAGGTAAAAATGAAAATGATAGTGATAATAAAGCTTTATTTCATTATGATTTTCCAAATTTATTGCACTAAATTTGTGGCTGACTGCTTAAAACTGAACGTGACTAAATGCGGTTGTGTGAAAGCGGTTGCATTTAAATCTGTTACTATAATTTAGTAGCTAACGAAAAGCCACTAATATATTCAAAGTTATTATGGTGGGTAATTTTTTTTTTCACTAAAAGCAGTTTCAAAGTTTATTCCACGCTAAATGCATAACATCGTCGTATTTTGTCATAATCCAGTGCAATGCCGTCTCGTTTGTGTTCAATGTGAATGTCACGATCTACAAATTGTATGAAACTGGTTCAGAACCCCTCTCGAAGTCCGCTAAGTTTATGTGGTCCATAGTTTTTTAGTATTTCTTTTTACCCGTATCAAGATAATACGCTTCGAATTAGTTTAAATATCATAATCAATTTTCTATTGCCTAATTGCGTTTACTTAGGCAGATTTCGTGAATCCCAGTGAAGCTAAAAGACACAAAGTAAATGAAAGGCAAGAACTAGTAGCTATTTTTGTTTTTTTTTTCACACTGTTTACTTTACATTGGCTATTACCTAATTATTGGAAACTCTAAGAATGCCCAATTTGTACTTAGGCGTCAAAGGACGGATTGATGTGTTTTTATTACCACCCGATCTACTAGAGGGTCACATTGATTAAGTACTCTATATACAGAATTCTGTTCCCTGAACTTAGCGTATTTATATTCATATACAAAGTACAATTTTTTCCATAATTAGGTTTTGTATGCGAAGTTGGATTTAGTAGTTGCTAGCACGAGATAACAATAGCATCCCATAGAGTCCAAACATCTCCATAATAAAGATTGTCTTACTACAAAAGAGTTAACGATACTCGTATGCTAATATCCAGCATTGGGAATTGGAAATGCTGTAATTTATATAATTATGCCATTAAATGCCAAAAAAATGGAATTAAATTTATACAAACATTACATTAACATATTGCATTAATATGTTACAAAAAATTGTCAATTGCAAATATGTATACTTCATTAAAAGTGCTATGAAAATCATGTCTGAAAAATAAGATCTATCTACATAAATCATAAGATTTTTATTAGTAAAACAGTATAAAGCTAGCTAAACAATTAAACAAGTTTAAAATGTTGTTAAAAATCTACGAATTAAAAATCAGGAGTGACAGGGTAGTCAAGTATAGTCATAGAACTATAAAAAAAATAGTATTTAAATTTATTTACTATTTTTTAAAAAATCATCTTTCCTCGCCAGTAGTACAACGACTACCTCAAAATGGGCAGCGCCATATTAAGTCCTCCGCCTCAGGGAAGGTGTCCTCTAACATACCACATTGTTTTTCTCCTAACCTCAGGACAAATTCTTCAATTATTAAATTCTTCTAGCATACGTTATTCTGATAACACGCGTGATCAAATAAACAATGGGCTGAATAAGAAATATGACGACGTATTGAATTTAGCCGCAAAACAACGATATCGACAGTCTATACCTACTTTTAATGGCAATGTCTTCATTACTAATTAATAAAAAGATATTTATGAATTATTTATTGCATACGCATTGTTCGAAATGGGGCCCGCGTATTGTAACTTTTTAATTTATTGGCCTCCTCTACGTCGTAAATATTGACGTTGTTGTGCAGACTTAAGGTCGAAAAGAGAGCATAAAACAACATTTATTCTTTACGTGTGAATGCGAAAATGTTATTTGTGTAATTAAGGGGCATAACGTGATTCATTTCTTTGTTATGACGTTTCAATTATGTTTGAATTTATTGGTATTATTTTAGAAGAATGATTCAATTTTATTTATATAGATTTCACAATAGAAATGATATGCTACCTACGTAACATCACACCTGTAATCCCCGAAGGGGTAGGCAGAGGAGTGTAGTACATCCCCACATTTCCCCAGTTACGTTTAAGTTCCAAATGGAATAGGTGGTGAGCCTATTGCCATGCACCGGGCACACATCCAGATTCTGAGTCACTACTAGAAATTGTAAATTAGAAAAATCCAGGAGTACCCAACCCGGGATTTGAACCCAGGACCTCCCGATCGGCAGTCGCGCTAGCAACCGCACGACCAACGAGGCTATAGAAATAATTCTTGAAAATACTCTGCTTCCGTTCAGTGTACTATGGTACTATTACAAAAAATCTTATTATAATCAACGTAATAAAAAAACAGTTTATGTAGAAAGTTGTTTCTGAACAGCTCACCTCGAAATGAACACAAAACTTGAACACAATCGAGTATCATCTTCCCCGTGACCTCGGCGCTCCTGTCTTCCGAGGGCGACTTCTCCTTGGAGGCGAATATCTTGCCCTCGTCGAGCAGCTCGTTGAGCCGCAGCAGCAGGCCGCGCGCCAGCGGCGCCCGCTCCGGCGCGCCCAGCAAGGCGCGCGCCTGCTCGGCGGCGGCGCGGCGCACGGCAGCGGCGGGCGCCAGCAGCGCGAGCACGAGCGCGCGGTACGCCGGCGAGTTGCGATCGCTGCCAATACTCGGGTAGTTTTCCAATAAATTTCTGCATAGCAACACCACCTGTATTAGGACTATAAAGGGGTAAATGTTATAGTGCTACCTGATATGCTAAAGCATTAAAAACGGTAAGACACGGTCAATGTATCTCTAAAATAGATGAAATAAACGGTTTTAAAATGATTCCTTATTTTTTCCTGGAACATCCATGGCATGCATTGGTTCGAACAGTTCTTAATACCCACGTAGCTAATATACTTGCTAATAGACATGCGTAACGCGATGACAATTAGTATGCTTTGTAAATGAAGTATATCGATTGCAATTATTCTGTACGATCATTACTCACCGTCATCCGACGCGGCTCCCAAGAAGCGGTCATGCAGGAGCACTTGCTTTTCGGGATGCACGAGTGTAGACCACGCGGCGGAGTTGCTCGGCAGCTCGCGATCTTCGTCCATAAGAGTCAGCGCCAGCATGGCGGACACGCCTTCGCTGACCACTAGCGGCTGTGGACGCACACCGATGGAAAACGTCATTACCTTTAATACATCTGTTGTATAATAGAATAGGCAATAGGTTAGGTAAGGTTTCATTACATTTAATTGATTAAATGCAATAATAATAAATGATTAAATGTATAAATTACAGATAAGCAAGTTCTGTAGAAAAAGTATTAAGAAAATTATAATCTGTAATTGATCGCTAACAATATTGAGAAGAGAACATTTGCTGAAGACGTATACGCAGACATTCACAAATATATACAGTGAGTTTGAATCCTGGTAATCCATGACCAGGGAATCGAAACAAGAGACTGGGCTGCCATCTTTCACTTTTAGCAAGCATGTGTTGTATTATATGTCACATTGTTATTTGAGTTGGAAGAAAATACATATGTAATAGCATTATTATAAAAGCCATTAGGATGTCTCGCAATACTGTATAGAGGTATGACCTGCAGGCGGTGGCGGGAAGCGGCGTCGAGCGCGGCCAGCAGCGCGGGCCGCAGCGCCTGGCGGGCGGCGGACGCGGCGGGCGTGCGGCGCAGCGCGCGCGCCACCAGCGACGCGTACGCCACGCGCACGCCCTGCGTCGTGCTCTTTGCCGACATGCTCTTCTGGAAAACGCTCATACATTATTCTGCTGCTCTTTAATACATAGTATATAATATATGCTGTTCACACTTTACATTCATTTTATTACCTACGATGACTAAATTTGTGACAGTATGGAGAACTCATTGTCTAACACGTGTGCATAGTTTGGACTCGGAATGTAATGAGATGAAAAGTTTTGTGTTGTTCATAGACATAATCAATTCACCGATTTGCCAGTGCAACTAACGCTAAATATAAAACGTAGTGGGTTTCAAAAAGTTGCCATGATAATTTTGGAAAGTCTATTGGTAACTTTAGCATAAGCCTAAATATACAGATGCACCGTAAATAGCTGTAGCAGTTGATCGGGCAGCTCCCCCGTGACTGTGAGCGTCCAGCTGTGCACGACGTCCAGCGCCGCGCAGATAGTTCGCTCGTGTGACTCGCTGTCCAAGATGCGCGACAGCTGCGCGATGGCCTCCTGGAACAGCCTGGGCCGCTCCTGCTCGGGGACCGCCAGCTGCCGTAAAACGCTTACGCCCTGGAAACATTCATTTAGATATATGGTAAATAGCTACCTTACAGCTACATTAAACTTTACATTCATCATCTTAACTGAGAACTCACTTTCAACCTCGTCAAATGTTGACTTATGTTACATATCTCTATTAGGATAGAACAAATTTTGTCAGAGGTCTATTGACAACTTAGCTGAATATTAAATGATTGTGAAAACCTTGAAAACACTCACTATTAGCATGCAGGATTCAAAGCAGACCTTACTGTGACAGTAAGATACAATTGGAATCTATCGAACTTGATCATATTATATTGTCCTTTCCTTAAATATATTTTAAGTCTATGAATGACAAACAACCGTGAGCCTTTGTAGATCTCTGTGATGCGATTGCCACAATGAGAGCTATATATAAAACAAAGGGTCACAATTTGTTCTTGTCTCACATTTAGGACAGCAATTTTATCTTCGCTGGAGGTGAGTTTGCCGCTGGCACCGTTGTACTCAGCAAAGGCGTGAGAGAGCAGCGCCCGCGCAGTAGCGGGGTCCACCACGCGCTGAGCTAGACTGCCCAAAGCGCGAACCGCTTCCACACGCACCCACTCATCTCGCGAATGCAGATTTACTTAAAAAAAATAGAGCAACAATTTAGAAATTGAGCAAATATTGATTATTTCCACAACGTTAAAAATTACAATGGTCATGTCCAAGTGAAAGTAGTGAGACAGAGAGACAAACGCTTAGAAACAAAGCTCTCTTTATTTTATACTGCTTTAACATATTACCAATATGTACATTGAACTAGTGAATTTAGTACTCCAAATATTCGGTAAAATATGGATCCACAAGAGACAAAGGAAACAATCTTATACAGAAGTTTATTGGATTACAACAACTTACCAATAAAATTCTTGCCTATGTCGACAGCAATTCCATCAATATAAAGATCTAAATTCCCTATAACTTCCCCAACTGCCTGTATAATGGTCTCCGGACTCCTTAGCATAGCTTTGTGCAGAGAAGGGAGTAAGGTGTCTTGGACATCTGATTTCTTCAATATGTGTAGAAGGTCCGCACAGCCTTGGATGTAGTTAGCGTTTGGACGGGTTTTCACAGTGATCATGGTCTTTATTAGGCTTTCCAACATTTTTGCCTGCATGAAGATATATAAAAATTACATTTATAATTCAAAGTAGACAAAGTAGATATGAAAGTAAATGTGTTACTTCGAATATGGCAGTAGTACGAAAGAATGTTTTTATAAAAAATAATGATGTGCCATGAGTGATTAAGGACTGAAACTAGGACTAAGGACTAAGTGACAACTGCTTCATCGTCTAAGAATGCAATACCTTATGCTCGGTAACGATTTCCTCGTCCCTAATTTGTTTTGCGTGACGACAGAGTGCAGAGAATGCTACACACACGTGGGGTCCGGAGTCCGCTGGCTGCTCCAATAACACCTTAATCCATTTTTTCAGCTTCTCCTTCCCTATAGCCCGCCAGGATGAGTGCAACTGAAATGTATCCATCATTTATTTCTAAAATTGAATTGCAACAATAGCGTGTTTTTCAGTCTCCAAAACTCCAATTTTTTTACAAAAAAATATTGTATTGTCATTGGATCTGGACATTTGTACAACTTTTCCCACAAATTGAACCATAGCAAGTGGGTTAAATTTGATTTGAAAGATTATTACATAGATAGATAGATAGTGACAAGTGGAAGTAAAATAAAGTGTGTAAAAAATTAAAATTGGAACACATTAGTTTAACTTAAAATGAACTAAATGGTTAATCTTCCATAACATAATCATAAAGCTGCCGCAGCATTCAGAATTTATGTGTTGGTACCTTGTATTAAATAGGCAATATCACATACCAAAGAATAGGCATTGTGGTTTTTCTTCTTATTTCCATAGGCACTAACAATGGCGAGGAGTTTGCCCTGAACCAGCACAAGAGTATTGTAATCCACTCCATCCTCTTCGGTTTCTTTAAGCCCCGCTTCCACTACTACCGCTGACCAGCCCAGAGCATATAGTCCACTCATACACACACTTTTTCTGTAATAAAAGTTTATATGAGTAATTATACTAATTGTCTTTAACATTCCATCTGATAATGACTTTCAGATAATTGATAATTTTTACATTGCTATTTAAAACTGTCTTTACAAAGTAGATGTTTCTGGGATTGTCAAAAGCAAATAAAATCAAATTTTGGACTTTGCTACTTTACTTAGTGGCCGTTATGCACACTGAACATTGTTAAACACATCCATGCATATATTATACTAGCTCTGAGCAACCAAGGATGAGTTTTCAGCCTTCTTCAGTTGTCTAGAGTTATACTACGCATAAAGAGTAGGAAAGCGAATTATACTTGTAAAATATACTTCTTTATTTAATTATAGACAAGTGTCTTACAGCTGGCTGGCTGGCACAACCATGTCATTCAGTCTTGACAGTTAGCACTTTTACTTTTTTTTATTGATTATTTTAGTACAGGCAGTTTTTCTTTGTTCAGGAAGTTGTCTAATCCTATTTTTAAAGGAATTACTTGAAGTGGCCGCTACATCTTCAGGCAGCCTGTTTGAGTTATAGAATTTTCAACTTTTGTTACTTTGAATCATTATTGATTGTTCGCTCAACTTACGATATGGTCGTATTCCTCAGTTGTTCGGAGATCTCGAGTAATAACGGCAGCATAGACTTAAGTGTGTATTCTCGGTGCTTCTTAGCCAAGTACGCCAGCAGACTTCGCACATAGGATTGTGATGCAGAGTCACGGTAACGATTCAAAGTCAGCGTCAAAACGCGGCAGACATATCGAATGTGCGCCTCTGTTATACCTGCTAAATATACATCACTGTCTGTTGATTTAATAATCGAATATTCATACCAGATAAATTAGACGGAAAAAGAAGTTGCACTTTGCTAACTGTATAATAATGACACCAAGAAAGATTGGTATTTAAATTTTCCATTTCTACACGGATACTTAGATTTTACTGATAAAATCTGTGACAATTCTTTGTGAAATACTATTCCTATACAGTTCATAATTGTAATACTTGTGTAATTTTGAATATGGTTTATGATATATAAGAACTAATTATAATCAAGTACACACTTCACAAGTCCGAAATGTAATTTTTATGGAATAAATCTACGCCAGTGTTACGAACATGTCAACAGAATTTTGAATGGGTACGTATGATTTGTTCCTTTCGAACTTCGCACACTATGAACTAAGCGGCACTCGATACCCTGGCCCGGGTACTCAATATCCGGGCCAGGAATCAATACAGCTGTTTTAAGACCTGCGCTCAGGAGGATGTATGTTTTTTTATATCGTAAGGTATTACCACCTGGATCTCAACCTAAGCATGTACTCACCGGGTGAAGATAAAACATTTCGAATCTCGTCGATCGCTTCACGTCTCTCTAACAGATTTGCGGTCTGTATTTTAAAAGGTATATCCTTCAATTTTTGCAGCCCCTGACAACAAAGTCATAAATTATACTTCTGGTTTTCTGTTAGCAAAATAGTTTACCACATGTATCACAATTTTACCTCAGAATCTGCCATTTTTCATAATATTCAGCGATTATACGATTTTCTGATTTTATCCCATAAAAAGCACACGTCTCGCCGAACACCACAGATGAAAAAGAATTTTTGCAAATGGAAGAATACGGAAAATTGTCAAATGTATTGTTGCCATTATAAAAGTAAATATAATTTACCGAGTCTATTGTTTTC
>DWUN01003230.1:0-12384 GCA_018249975.1 Passova gellias
ATAAGAATTAGTTGCTGAGTATACGTTAGTAATAGGACGGCAGGAATGGGACTGTTAGTAATATTAGTCCAGTTAGTGTTTGTTAGTGTAAGTGCAGTTTATATTAATTATTATTATTTTTAATTGGGCCAAAAAAATTCTCCCCTGTACTTTGATAGGTTAGAAATTTCTACCCACTATGTCATAACAGATTGTAAGCTTTCGTTTTCAAAAGACAAGAATGTTAGAGAAGATAAGATGCCTTCACTCCCCTTACTTGGCTGACCTGTATCCATCGGATATTAGTGGAAATATTGAAACCGGTCCAAACTAAAACTATTATTGTTGGGACATCAATGACACAGTTTGAAATTTAACAATACATGCTGAAATTTTACAAAAGCTTTAAATTTTTCATATAATTGAATTCTATACGGCTAGCATAACCAGCGTGTTAGCGGCGCAAATTGACGATATTTTTACGACTAGTTATGGGATTTAACCAACACACAGTTTGATAACACTACCGAATTGAATTGTGCATTTTCGCAAAAACGAGATGGGACGTTTAGATCATATACTGTTTTCAAATTTGCAAATACTGCAATCCATATCATAACGGTTGAACACAGGTTTCCTTTTAGCATGAGAGATCTTTTATTCTTTGGAAGTATATCTCAATTTGTAAGATATTGTTTAATAACTCACACGAATGTCCATAGATTGCTCGAAACGGCCTCCACTTTAGACCACACGGTTCTTCCGAACCAGCGTCCGAAATACCTCTTCACCACCATAAAGTACAAGACGAAGAAATATACTATCGACAGTAAGGCTATCAAACTGCCGAAACCCTCGCAGAGTTGGAGACTTTCTTGCGCTGAAATAGAGTCAGTTTAATGCTGTTGATATCAGAAAAACAATTAGAACAAACTATATAGTACTGCAAATGCAAAAAAAAATTGTGACAACAGAATACATATTAAATACAATACTTTTTACCAAACCCTTCCTTCCCGATTAAGAATTATGTATTTGTAAGAAAGAAACTTACTGTAAGTGAGCCAGTAGTACAGGCATGCGAAGAAGAATCCTAAGATCAAGCCGTTGAGGATGAAAACCGCAATTATTCCCATATACGAAGCGTTACTCTTCAGGAAGTCCTCAGTGGAGTTGCCGACCCTGGACATAGTGAGCTGCAACCACCCAGACGGTTGATAGTCCAGGGGCTCGTGCATGACCTGAATAATAGTACAAAAGAGGTTGGCTGCAACCTTGAGGGATTTCTTTAAGGACCACGAATTGACCTTTTGTTCCGATTGTAATTTTATTCCCATTGGCTTCTCGCTCCAGTTGCTAATGGTCGCTATGCTGCGGTTTGGGGCTGGAGTTTCCACCCGGGACAAATATATTTGTGATGAGATGATGATAAATCATGAATATGGCTCTGTCTAGTTTAGGATCAGGGAGCAGCGTCTGATTCAAACCCATCGTATTATTGTTATTATTTAATTTATTAAATCAGTTTATTAATTGCTCAACTCACCAGTCCATTGCTTCCTCCATTCTTTTGTTTAACTTCTTCCATCTCCAGCGATGTGTTATTTGGAGCCTGAAATTTAAATAGATGTTATAGGATCATGATCAGTCGCAATCTGTCCTTTTCTAGGTATGGACGTATGATGATGAGGGCAATAACTTTTCACGGTTCCACAATGGTTATAAGTAGCTAATTAGAAAATGGGAGAACTAAAAATCATATGTAGATTAGCAAGGCAAAAAAACATACGATGCTTCCTGTTGAAGCTGTTGTAACAATAAGTACACTGCATGAGATAATTTTGTCTGCGTTATTCTCATAACAAATGAAACGTGTTCTATTGTGTTTCAGTGTACCTAGACACGATAAGGGAATTATCTAATTGTGTCCTTTATAGGTTCCGTGAGATTGACCAGTTCGACATGTGTAGGTAGGTATATTAGCGGCTACCATCTCCGTCTTAAAGAGCAGAGACTTATCAATACTAGCTGCACTTATACTGCTATATAAGTTTCGTAACATTTACGGATTACACTAATGCTGTCTTCTTTTTAAGAAATAGCGGACTGTGCTTTGTAATTGATATGAATATTATACTAATACGCAAGATATAAAAAAGAAATTAACGAATAAAGTTTGAAATGGACTAAAGGAATATACTTACATCACTCTTCGTGTCATTTTGTTGTTGGTGGCTATCCATCTTGATACTATTTAAGCGTTAGAAGAAGTAAGTACATATAAAAAGAGTATTCAATTCGATGTTTTTGCTCTAGCACTTCTATTAATAGATGTACGTGTTGTAATTGCTTTCTGTGCCTGCGACATGGTTCTGTGAACAAATGGAATATAGGATTTATTGAGGAAAAGATATGTAACGATGTTGTTGTTGTTTAAAACTGAAATAACGCAAGCAAAAAGTAAATAAAACCTCGTAGCCGACCATTTCAGTCGTCACGAGTAGCGACGCACCTGTGGCGGGCTTCTGATAGCGCGGATAATAATACTAACTGCACATAAACTAACAAGTATTAACTGAACTAATATTACTTGCTTAACGGTGAAGGACAACATCGTGAGGAAACCTGCACACCTTAGAGATGTTATAAATTATGTAACATTTTCTGAGGTGTGTGAAGTCTACCAATCCGCACTCGGCCAGCGTGGTAGACTATGGCCTAAATCCCTCTCACTATGAGAGGAGACCCGGTCCAGAAATGTACCAATAAAAGGGCTGAAAAAAATAATTAGTAAAAGCGTCAATCTTGCAGTCCTTATACGATCAATACTCACTAACTATTTCTTGTTAATATCCATTAGTAAAATTCACACTTATTATCGCGTCGCATTTAAAAGAGGGATAAACAGTAAACATTTCCTTTCAATTTCTCAATAGCTTTGCGATTGATGTATATTTCTTGGGCATATTCATTTATGAACATTATTAAATGATATAAGGTACCTATTATTAATCCATCACCAAATGAAATAAACAAAAAACGTAATACATTGACGAAGAACAAATGACCAATCATATTGAATAACTAATCTATATTTTTTGACCGACTTCCAAAAGGAGGAGGTACTCAATTCGTCTGTATGTTTTTTTAACTGATTGCGTATCAAAAAGCGTATAATATTACTCTCAGTTGGATAATAAAATGAAAAGAACGTACTCCGAACAAGGTAGCGTTGATATAACTGAATAATTTCGCTCACGATAAGATATTAATTAAGATAACTTTGTTTATAATGCTCTGTAAACCAGGTTAGTTGTGTACTAATGTTTTATTTATTGTCGGTTCACGGTAAACGGGCCTGACGTCAAAAAGCTGACTCGAAAAGTAGCAAAACGCGTGTCGTGCTGGGGAAGTCCCTTCGCCAAGCTGTGGCAGTTTTTTTTACATGCAAGCTTAATACAACATAATTTCTTAGGGAAATAAGCAGTACCTTTGTGCCGTCCTCTTTCCTGTTTGGTCTGTATTTGACATTTCTTCTGTGTACATAAAGTAATAAATAAATAAATAAATAAATAAGAAAATTAAATTAAATTTTTTTTTTTTAAATAAGAGTAGGTAGCAGTCGCAAGTATGCCCCATGGAAATCTGCAGTTAGCCTTTATAATACTAGCAATGGGACTTTTAGTGTGAATTAGTTCACGAAACATCTAAAAGAATGTCTCGAGAAAAAATTGTTTAAATATACAATTACTACGTTTGAGTCAACAATGTCAACAATTCCACATACAACTTACTTTCTACTTTGTTTATGATCACATGTACTACGTGTCCTCAAACTAATGGAAGTGTAATAATTTAAATTAGCATATAAATATGTCAGGGGTATGACCGTCTATCCAATATAAATGAATATCGAAATTGCTAATAAAGATAATATATTGTTAACTCACCGCTATCGACAATTGCTATAATCGGTAATAAATAGTTAGATAAAATGTATTTATTAAAAACTATGGAATAATCATGAGACACGGTATTGTCTCCTGTCAATGTAATTGACAGGACGACACTAAGTTCTCGAACATAATGTCAACAAACGTCACCCTAACCTCTTCACTTATTTAATTCTCGTATATCTTATTAATGCTTTTATTAACACTTACCACTTTAGACATAAGTTTCCTTATTATATATTGTCGAATAGAAATAACCTGCTTATGTACTCTTAAAAGCTATTTATCGTGTCTCTCTAGACCAGTGTTTCCCAACGTGGGGCCCACGCCCCACAGCGGGGCAATTTGATAGTTAAGGAGGGCAATTTAAAAATGCCCATTTATATTTCTTAATAGAACAAGACAATTTTTAAAGGTTAAAAATGATGTATGGGGGGCATAAACATTTTAGAAATTTTAAGGTGGGGGGGGCATGGCCTAAAAAAGGTTGCGAAACACTGCTCTAGACACGATCTGCATTTCGCTTTCAAGAAATATATAAATAAGCTGTTAGTAGGCGGGCATTTTCAAAATGTTCTCTTAGCGTGTTTATAAAAAAGCATTACTTGTATCTGAACGTAATTTTTTGTTGTCTTACCGTTAGGTGAGATCGTAACTTAAGACTACGTCAAAAAATTATTTTCCTTGTATTACTGTTACTTGTTACTATATTACAATGACTATTACTTGTAACTACTTGTTGTAGAACTAGTTAAAATAGGACACAGATGGTTATAGAATTCTGTGATTACTTGACGGCTGAACTGTACAATCATCTGTTGATAATATTAGAAAAACTTGTAAAAAACATTGTCAATATCAGCGGAAAGTCAAAGTGAGGTCTGACGATTAAAAAAGGCCATGAGATTCCAAACATCTTTCACGCTTCTGTGGCCTATGAAAATAGCGAGAATATCTATTGTAATTTTATGTCACATAAAAAAAGACTTAAAGCCTACAACGTAAGATACATTTTACAATAAAGCGACAATCGCTGACGCGGTTGTATAATTCACTTAAAATGAATGTAGCCATGAAAACTGTAATATAAAGGCCTCTTATTAATTATTTATATTATGTAACTTACATAAGCCAGCCTTTAGAAATAATTTCGCCAGAATAACAATACATATTTCGGTCCTCAAACGTTGAATATAACAGATACTGGGCGTACAATTCTACGTTCATCTACAATACTATTATCTATTAACACTAAGATGTCTCACTGACTGCAAAACCGGAGGTCGTGGGTTCGATTCCTACCCAGAGCAAACACTTGTGTGATGAGCGCATTTGTCTGTAATTTCAAATACACAAACAAAACTTTTTTAGTGTATTTCTGTCTGTTTGTCCGGGCTAATCTCGGGAACGTCTGAACCAATTTTAAAAGACTTTTGCTGGAAGATAGAGGAGGTTATAGGACAACATATAGGCTACTTTGTATCCCGAAATTCCCATTCGGGATTTACGCGAACTACTCCGCAGGGCGGAGCTATTAAGAAAGGACAAACAAACAATCATACTTTCTCATTTACAATAGTACTATAGTAATTATGGAGGTATGGATTAAAAAGTATATCAATGTATTACAATAGAAGTACTAGAGAGTTTTGATTGGGCAATAAACAATGATTTAATAATAGATAATATATCTTTGTGCCGGACCGACCAGCTGAAGGTTGGGAAAGGAGATTTAATTAAAAGACATAAGATCTTATTAGATAGGTGCACAGTTGTTATTGTACAGTTTTAGTTTTCATACGACGCAACAGCAGGGGTCGTAGGTTCGATACCCAGAATACGAACATTTGTGTGATTGTCATGGATATATGTGCTGTGTGCATGTAAAATATCTTCATATGTATGCATTTAGAAATGTACATTTATCAGATGTCTGCTTTTCATTCTCAGTCTGTCTAGATTAGATTGTGTGTAAGTTGCAATATTATTGTTGTTGTTGTAGGTAACAGTGCAGCCATCGCGTGTGTAGGTATAATTCTGTTTGTTGCATACGCAGATTGGCCCTAACATTGCAAAACAATTATTATTTTTTTGTTGTCGTAAATTTTAATGTTTTCATTTGTGTATGGACTCCTTTTCTTGTGGGTATACATTGCGTGAGAGTCGAAAGAGCGAGACAGGAATAACTGCGTATTTTTATCAAGAGTTCGTCTACAGCACGATAGTATTTTACGATTTCGTTGAGATTAGAACATGCGAAAAAAGTTCCTTAGCTCCGTTCGGCCGATCAGATTTAGTACATGAAAATTAATAATAATTAAAGGAACTATTTCGTAACAGCTATCTGTTACTAAATTAAGTAATTGAATGACTACGTTATGATACCCGGACACCTGATCAACAGTAGACTTTAGACAGTAGACTAGTAGTAGTAGGTATACTTTAGTTGACACAAATGTATATTATATTTGGGGTTCGAACTCACAACCCCGATTAAGCAGTCAGGCTTTCTAACAACAACACTAAGAGGGTCGAGCGATAAGCGAGCAGCATCGCTACTTCACTGCAGGTATTCTGGTGCGAAATTTCATCATTTTATGGCAGCACCAACGGAGTTGTAAAACCAGTAATTTATTTATCTTGTTAATATGAAATGAATTAAGCGAAATTAAATTCGGGCCGATCTTTAAACCTATTACACTGATAAATTTACTACACGTACATATTATTGTAATCTTTAATCGTCGTGTATCAGATAACGAAATTGAGTTTTGCATGACTCGTGGCTCTAAAGCGTTGGTATCGAAAATGATTAGCATAGCAAGCAAACGGAAAGGTAATTACGACACGGTATAAGCCTTTCTGATTTTAAATTAGGCGGTTTAATGTCTGTAATGGTAACTAGACAACTGATAAACATACAAGTCGAATGCAGCAATGAACAAAGTCGAAAGTGAAAAAGTGTCTTCTTTTAGTACGGCCAAAAGAACATATCCACTGTAGCAATTAACATAGTCGGTACTACATTTTGGCCAATTTTGTTTTATTGCATTAGAAGTGTTAGAATATCCATATCTTTGACCTCACAAAGTATTAAGTTTCAAAAAGGACATTGTCTATATTTTTCACTTGAAAATAAATCGGATGTTGTAGATATGTTCATTTGGCTGTACTGAAAAAAGACACTTTTTCACTTCCGATTTTGTTAATTGCTGGTGTCGATATTATGTATGTTTATCAGCTGTCCGGTTATCATAACACAATGTATTCAATCGCCTAATTTGGAATCGGATAGCCGCGTGTGGCATTGTCCCCGGTTATAACTCGTATTATCGACCAAACCAAACGTGGAACTTCAGCTCAATCGTTTCAGAGTTAATAAGCGGTTTAAAAATCACTGTTCAAGATTTGACGCGCACATACTTAAGTAACAAGTAAAGTTAAACAAAAAGCTATCGTTACCAATATCGGAAGATGGAGCGGAAGGGTGGGGGGGGGGTTAGGGGGAGGGGGCAGCAGGGGGAGGGGTTAGATATTAATTGAAGTAGCATTCAAATGAGCTGAGGACAAGCGCAGACTGTAAAAAAAGCCCACAGTCGAGATATATTGGTACAGAAGTATGAATTTTAAAACGTTTGATCGCAAGATGAGATGGAATATCGCGTCGGCGGTCTTGACGCCGCTTTACATAAAGGCGGGTACGCACCGGGGTGTCGCCGGCACGGATGATCGGCGCAATAGATTATAGCTATGTATATATATATATCAATAAAATCGTAGTGTCTGTCTCCGATTTCAAAATGAGTGTCTTCTTTCAAGCGTTTGTAGTTATTTAAACGATACTAAAACGCGAATAATCGTTGTTAAAAATGTTGTCTGTCTGTCTTTCTGTTTGTCCGTGCGAATCTCTGGCACGACCGAACCGATCTTAATGGGACGTCTCCTGGAAGATAGAAAATGTTCTAAACGCAACACATAAGCTACTTTTTATACCGAAATTCAAACGGGATCTCGAGCAGCTGGTGTGAAATAAAACGAAGGAGACCTAATCGGGAGGTCGCGGATTCGATTCCCAGCCAACACAACCACTAGAGCGATGAGTACATTTGTTTTTTCAAAATCCCCAAAAGTCCTGATGACGATATGCTACCTTCATAGCTTGTGATCAATTTAATAACTTAAATGCAATAATCTTTTAGATAAATCCGTTAAAAATCGCTGCATGCAAAGCCTACCAAACCACACAAGACGAAGGTAATTCAATTTACAAATGTGTGGACACACCTTAATAAAATCCTTCGAGCGGTTGCGCCTTTGCAAGCTTTACTGTGATTAAATTTGAAATTTGAAATGCATGGACCTTACGAGATTTTATAAAAAAAAAAACGTCCGTACCGAGCAAACGGTTAATATAGTCGAGCCAACTTCCTATAGGGGTGCGCAGAGACTAAGGATTTCCGGTTGCCGTCCTAACAAAACTTCTTTGCCTATCTATCATTAATCAAAATCGATACACAGAATCCGTTATTAAAGATATTTTTGATGACGAAAATTTAGTTCGTTTGTTACTTAGTTGCTTAGTTAAATTGTTAATGATTAGACAAATCCAATGAAAACGGATTCCAATTTCCAATTATTGTTATGAGCGACAGAAACACGTGAAAAGTAAAAAGACAAGATTTCAAAAGAAGATGAAAAAGATAAGATACGTTTTCAATGGCAGACATTAGCCCGAGCACGAACTTTACCAGAGTTGTAAATGTTACGGTATCGAGAATACGACACCTTAACATTACGTTTATATTAGTCGGCAGCGCGAAGTACTATCGAACACTTGTCATTTTCATACAAAACGCGGAACGTTTACATTAACTTGGACGCTAGAAAATCGGAAGTATGGTTCGTGCTCGCAAAATTAGTTCCTTATACGCGCGATAGGGGCGCTGTACGTTTTTCATACATTTTCTCACCATTTACCGTACGAATACTTCGTCGCTAGAGGTCCGTGCTAGGGCCATTGATTCTAAGTTACGTTGCCAATCGAACGCCCGTGTTATGGTGGTCTCACAACTGATGAACATACATATATACACACTATAATACTTATAGAGATATTTTTATAACGAGCAGACACAGAGCAAACGGATGTGCTGCACACACAAATGTCAGAGACCCCGACTGCAGAACTGCAACCCGCAACATTTCTGTGATGAGCACATTTGTTACCATGTTTGGTGGTAATAAAAATATCTATATAAGTATTATATCGTATGTATATTTGTATGTTTATCAGTTGTCCGGTTACCATAACACAGGCATTCAATAGCTTAATTTGGAATCGGACAGCCGCGCGTGATATTGTCCCAATTACTATTATTACTATTATTAGTCATCAAAAAGCAACCACACTATTTTGACTGCAATTATCTGTTACTAACCATTACTTTATGTTCACAAACATATCACTTTACTATCATTTGTCATTGAAAAAAAAACATCTATGAATACAAAAATTGACAAGGGCTGTGTATAATGTTAAAAAGAATATTGGAAAAATAAAATCCTACACGATACTGAGCTGGTCCTTCAGCAGCTTGGTGTCCTCTATGAGGGTCGCGATCAGCTCCGTCCTGGAAGAACCAATTTATTAATGTATTGTGTGGTTTATGTATCTATGTATGTAACGAATAGGCTTAAAAACTGCCGCTACATTATCACTGACCAATATGGGCTCTACTAGCTGTAGCCCGCGACATCGCCCGCGTGGATTGGTGTCTTAATAAGTCATAATTCCATGCGGACAAAAGCTTCTTTATGAACACTACTAGCGGCGCGCCCCGGCTTCGCGCGCCCCGCTTTGCCCTATCGGCAATAATTTCCACAGCGTACGCGATATTACGAGTTTTCTTGACGGTTTTCTCGCACGTTGGGTTACACTATCGAAGTTTGCACACGGATCCCTAACTTTTTTGACCGACCAACCAACCGATCAGATGACCGTCTTGCGATCACTCAATACACTACAATGATACAGGAGGCACCCACTGCTGCTGCAGCACGGAGCCGACGGTCTCCCGGTGCGACCTGCCCAGCGCCACGTTCTTCCTGTCGTACTCCTCCTTGAAGTCGTTCATCTGGGAACGGGAATAATGATATTACAATGGGACACACACAATCCGAACTACTGTAGGTGGAGCCTGCACTATGGTGATCGGAGAGCTGGTAGGCTACGAACATAGTGGCCATGTCAAGCTGATGTTGGGGGGTGGTGGGGGGTGCGGGTGGTACCTGCGCGCGGCGGGCGCGTGCGTGCTCGGCCACGTGTCGCAGGCGGCACGCCAGCTCGTCGGCGGCGCGGCGCTGCGCGCTCAGCTCGGCCAGCAGCGCGCGCTCGCCGGCGCCCGCCCGCGCCGCCCCGCGCGCCGCCACCGCCACGCGCGACCATCTGCGACCACACACATACATATATTACTGCAGATCTTTTCTCGCGGGGTACTGCAGCCCGAAGGGCGCACGACGCCGGAGTAAGACGACTAAATCGTTACCTTCGTTGAGTGTATGTATGTACTTTATAATGAATTTGAATTTGAATTTGTTACTGCATCGAGGACGGAGTCTATTGTATGCTAATTAATATGATTCCTGAGCGACAAATGAAATTAAAACAGATTTAGGTCAGATAATAAAAGACAGTGAACCATGAGAACAACGCCATCTACCGGATCCGACTAGAGGAACCGTTCAGTTGACACCCGACATATTTAGGTGCACAAAACAAAATTCTCATCAAACTATCATTCTCGTATAAGCTGGGTTTAAGCGCAGTTAAGTTAATATTAATGAAACTATTCAATTAAAAATAATAACGAATAGATCGTTAACAACGTTATTTAGAGCTAGCGATGCGTTCGGTGTTACGACGATCCCCCCCCCCTACGGTGCTCGCCGGTCCCCTCACCTCCGCTTCATGTCGTCCTGCGTCCTGTTGGCGGCGTCCAGCTTCTCGTTCAGCTCGGACGTGGTGTTACCGATCTCCTCTATTTCCTTCTATCAAATAAATACATTATATTTTATTTGTCAATAAAAACATTCGCTTTGTGCGAGGTTTGATTGAAGCGTCGTTGCATTACCCGCTAATTGTCCAATACTGGTCGTACTGGTCGTCGCTCAAGAGCATCACGCATTAGTAGCGACAGGGTGTTTAGGCCGCACGTTCCACATGCGACTAAAAATCGCAAGACTGTAGTGGCTTTACGTACCGCGCTGCTACTCTAGCGCTACTCTAGAGCTACTCTTATAAGAAGTGTTCGCGGACGTATTCACATTTGTATAGCCAATGTGTCGAGTGTACGTGTGCACTAACCCTACTATTATTCTAAATGCGAATGTAAGTCTGTTTGTTACGCTTTCACGCGAAAACTACTCAACCGATCATCGTGAAACTTTGTACACAAATTCTTGGAGGTATTAGTAGTAACATAGGATACTTGTTAAGAAAAAAATATATTTTTTAGCTTCCGTCCGCGTAGAATAATGATTTTGGGCAGCATTTTGATTTCCCAGGATACTTTTATTGTTCGCAAGACAGTATTTCACGCGGCCAAGAGCTAGTAACGAATAAAATGATTCCAATTAGGATCATCGCGTCGTGTAGGTGTGTTCGTACAGACCTGCAGGTCGGCGGCCCAGCGCGCGTGGTGGCGCTGCAGCGCGGCCAGCGCGGCCGCCTTGCGCGCCGCCGCCAGCGCCGCGCGCTCCTGCCGCCGTACGTACGCGCCGCGCAGCCGCGCGCCCGCCGCGCGCCACACCTGCGCGCGCACACCACGCCTCGCGGTTAGCGGCGTACAGTACGAGCCAATCGGCCATAGCGGCTATATAAAAGTGTACAACGTGTAGCTAATGTTGCAATGGACGCGTGCCGCTACCTCCAGGGCCTCCCCGGGCTCCAGCTCCTCGCCCTTGTCGAGGTTCAGTATCGGCTGCGACACCTCGCGCGCCAGGATCTCCTGCATGATCGCCGTGAACGACAGCTTCTGTCTCTGAAACGGCCAAAAATATAAAAACAACAACAAAATAACGTCACGTCAGGTCCCTAACGGGGTAGGCAGAGAGTAGTAATAGTAGTAGTAGTAGGTCAAAAAAATTAAATTAGTATTAACGCTACCATCAGGGAAGATACCTTTTACATAATACTACTAGCGGCGCGCCCCGGCTTCGCGCGGTAGTATATCGCTTTGCTCTATTGTCAACACATCCCGCAGCGTGCGCGATATAACAATTGTTTTGACATTCGTTAGACACGTTGGGTTACATTATCTAAGTTTTCATACAGTGGCCCTAGCACGAACCTCCAGCGACAAAGTATTCGTACGGTAAATGGTAAAAAAATGTATGAAAAATCTACAGCGCCCCTATCGCGCGTAAAAGGAACTAATTTTGCGAGCACGAACCA
>DWUN01003231.1:0-12383 GCA_018249975.1 Passova gellias
TTTCGTGGCGCTCGATTAACAAAGTGGGTAGATATTATGTTCATTTGGCTGTACTGAAAGAAGACACTTTTTCACTTCCGACTTTGTTAATTGCTGCAGTCGATAACTTGATAAGGAATTCGCTAGTTTTATTTCAATCGAAAGTAACGACAAAATATTATAGCGAAATTAGTAGATTACAAAGACAGATATCGACTTGCAACGAAATCGTTTGCAGAAGACGTAATAAGCATGACATAGATATGCATATTAGCGTTTATTGTGATGTTCGTTCACGTGTTGCCTATTGCCAGCGGCGTGTTAACCGATCGATTTGAAACGTCGCCAACAGATATAGGTTTTAGGTGCACAAACAAGCATTTAGCTTTATTTGAGCAACGTTCGCGAAGCAACGTGACACCGCCAGTGGCCGACGGATTCGGCGGTAAATAGCATTTGTGTAGGCAAACAACTTGATGTGGCTATCGTGTTCCCTATATATTTAGTTTGATTTTGGCTTTCTAACCTCTATAATAACAATAATGATACATTGGACAACTACGCGGAGTAATATTAATCAAGTTTATTGTATACACAATCCACTAATAACCAGAAATGCGAATTTGAGCAATCAAAGAATGCGTGCATTATCAAAAGATAATATTAAACGAAGCCACAGGAAAAAAAACTAGAAATGTAGTGTTTATTCAACAAATATAAAATTCATATCGTTCCATAGACAGATGAGCAACACGACAGCGACAACTAAATAAGCAAGCGTATTCTTTTGTGTGTGCACATTTCGCGGAAATATGGAGATGGAACTCATAAACACTGAATAAACCGAGACCGTAAAACGCCAGTATACGATGCGCAGTACAAATAGAGAAACTACAAAAAACCCAAAATATACGAATAGGAAGCCATATTTTCCACCGATCCACCCCGGTATCCGTGCGTCCGAAAAAATAGTAGATAATCTAACTTTTCCAAACGCCCCCTGGCCTTGTTACATCGCCAGCTTACCTTGGTCCTTCGAGCCCCGTGCGTTCGAATGACAATTGCCAATAAGTACAGTGACATCAATTCTAATTCATAGTTCTAGCGGAATTGGATGAGATTTGCGGGGGTGTTCGCAGGGAGAGAACGCAGCAAATCATTACTGACAGTTGACCAAACGGGGTGTGCGCCCCTAAAATATGTATGGGACTAGAAAAGGCCTGCTATGGTGTCCGAATGTTGATAAGCCAAGTATTGGGGCTGCGAGATTGGATGGCAATAGTAGGGGAGTCACGGGCGGAATGATTAGAATTTGTCGCCAAAAGTTTTTTCGTGACGACAATTGAATCCGCAACAATTTTATGTCGAAGTTTAATTCGCAGATATTATAATGTATTTTAAATAGAAATTGCAAAACCGTATATAATAGATACGTCTTGTCCTAATTATACCTGCTTATAAATATTCTGTTTATGAACACATGTTAAAATTATTACAATATTTATCGGTATTGTGCATCGGAAAAAATCCTTCATGAAATTTATATATGAAATTTTACATAAATAGGTTCTGCACAACGCTTATACAGAACTTTTAAAGGAGACCAAAAATTAGAAAGAGCATAAGATAGATATTATACGATATGTAAAACAAACTTTGAATTGCCTACGTACATTTCTATCGACTATAAAACCTAGTCCCTGAGTAGGAACTAATCGTGGGAATAAAAAAAAACCAACTCAGCACTAAATCAAAACAAATAGTCCAATAATACAAACGTCATTGTTGCCACAACAAAGTGTCTAAATCCTTTTAAATCCGAGAAATAGGATTTTATGAAAAAAAAAAAGTTGTAACAAAAAAAATCGCTCGTTGACTCCCGCAAAAACTTACAATAGGATGGGTGTAAAAAAACCGCTTAGAAATATTTGTATCGGTGTAAGCTACCGAAATACTAAATACAATTTATTGTGTATTTTTTGTGGCCGGCATTCATTCTGAAGAGTTGTAATGATTTCAAGTTGCAATTTTTAACGAATTATTATTGTTATTTAGTACCTATAAAATTAAGTTTCACCCAAAAATTGTTTACTTTTGTTTGTTTTATATTTAAATTTAGTAAGTAATTGTTAAATCGAAAGTATAATATTTAGTCTCTCGTAATCACGTAAAAAGAAGCTTGCGTTTTATTAAAACTAATGATTGAGATGTTAAGGGAAGTTGAGATACTATGGAATATATAAAGTACATTAGAATAATATTTGATGAGATATAAATGAATAACAATTTATTTAGTTACTATAGTAGTATGTTATATTTAATTCAATAGAAAATATTAATTATGATGGATTAATTAGTTCAAGTAGCAGTAAGTTACAATTTGTTATTTTATTTCATACAAATTACCGAACATCAAATAGAGCAACAAATGACCCAGCAAATCGGTAACCTATACAAACATAATTACTGTTCAACAATGAGTCACTGATACGTTTTTTTTTGTCAAAACACGTCGTTTAAACCCCAATTCCCTCTTCGGGGTCTTTTTACCCCAATTGGCGGAATCACAATGTTTTATGGTGTCAAGAGCCGATCAGTGTGAAATTTTCGGATATATTCGAGAGTTCTCATGGATCTTTTGTGATTTTTTAACCGACTTCAAAAAGCAGGAGGTACTCAATTCGTCTGTATTTTTATTTTTTATACTATCTTTACCTATGCTTGGTCAAAACCAACCAAAGTTAAATGTATTTCAGAATGTTACAAAAGACGCCTACTTATCGTCTTTCATATTTAGAAGTAATAGTGGTATGTTCATTGTAATTACTTTTATTGCATCGCTAAGTTTTTAATAATATTACGTAACAGACATTTTTATATGTTAAATCTAAAAAAAAATACAGATGAATTGAGTAACTCCTACTTTTTGAAGTCGGTCAAAAAGAGCGTTAAAGCCCCTTGTGGCTTATACATAACTTAGGATTCGAACTAATTTTCGAGCCATTACTTTCAATCCACCTTCCACTGATTCTACTTCTGAATTACCTACTATATATCTTATGTATGTATAGTTAAAACATATATTATCGCTCTTCCAAAGGTATATAAAATAATAATTTCGACGGGCATACACAACTAACGTACCCGGTAAGACCCTCTGCATTAACAAAGAATTAACCCTTCCGAAACGCGCGGACTAGTTTTATTATTTTATTAATTTGAATGTTGCAATTTTGCGTATACCTGATCTATTACAATGGGACACCGTACGCTCGCCAAATCCTCTATTCAATTTTTGCATAAGGGTTTAATTTTAATGTTCGAGTATTTTAGTGGAACGATAGGCAGATGTTTTCTGTATACGAACTTCTAAATCAGGATGCATTCGATTTGAACCAGTTTGCAACCTCTGCGTGGTGTTTTAATTTCAATACGTTACGATCCTTTTATCAGTGGTATGTAAAAAAGAATATATAAATAATGAAGATGACAAAAGAATGTTCATCTAATTGCATAAAATAATTTTTCATGATAGATTGGCAGTTGTAAATAAAAGTAAATGCGGGACTGGTATGTTTATGGTGAATAACCGTTACTGTGTAGTTTTAATTATAGCACAAATTAAAAAAAATCTTTTAACTATAATTAATTCGTCTGTTCTTCTATTTGAGTGTTCGTTCTCCCTTTCATGTTACCGCACTTCGAGTGCCTCTTCGCTTATCATGTGATCTACAATCTACATTAGCATACAATGAGAGCAAATTAGCCGAGTGATTTGTAAGTGGGTACTAGGCGGTGCATGTCAAGTACATCTCATTACCTTTGTGCTCTACATTTAATCTTACATCTTTGATTTGAAAAACGCTAAAAACGTAAATGCTAACACTGCTTGAGAGTGTAAAGAACACTATTTTTTACTATGCCGCAAAGCGAACGTCTGATTTGAAATATTAATCGATTACGCTTCAATTCCAATTTTAAACGTACGAGTGCAACGGTTTGTTATTTCTCTATTGATTTATGGCCAGAGACAAAGTTAAAAAGCGAACGCGAACGTGTTTTTTCTTAAATATTTGTGTTTGGAACGGGTGTTTTATTTGTGTCGAAAAATTCGCAAGGGTCGCACTGACAGCGGCGTCGCGAAAAAGGGTTTAGCTATTATTATTATTACTAGTAAGTTAGTGACGCTATTGTTTGGTAATGAATTATTGGGTTGCAACGTTTCAGGTACATTAAGTAACACGTGAAGGGTTACACGTCATTGTGCAAAATGACAGTCGAGAGTTTCACACGCGAATGTGCACTCAGGTAGAGCGGGTACCTTGCTAGAAATATATGCGTCTTGCGTGTTATGTGAATTGGCTAGAACGCCCAAAATACTTGTTCTAAGACGGAGCCTTCAAAAAGCTGGACATGTAAGTGAAATTTACTTTTATCTTTATCAACTTTTTCACATTAATTTTGTTATCTAACACAGCTAGATAATTATTTGCCGTTTTCATTTCTAAGATAACAATATTGGATACAATTTATTTTTAATCGATTAGAAAAATAAAAGTAGAATATCGTTAGAATATTTTTCCGTGTTGATAAGTCGAACTTGAACTAAACTTACCTAATAGACCACGCGTGTAACCTCAACGTAACCCCAAGTGCTTCTCAATGCTTTGAGCTTTTCATATCCTTAACCCTCTAATAATAATTACACCTTTTTGTCAGTTAACCCTTTAACGCGCCGGTAATTCTTAAGCCCCGCTACCTGACCCCGCCGGGTCTGCCTTACTTCCTGATCCATTCCTTATTCGAATCGTCTCGACAGTGCGTGTGCGCATACTAACTCAAAACGATTTTTAATTCGATTTTTGAACGCGATCATTTTGTTTTAAAAATATGTGTAAATCAAAAAGTTCGTTACAGTGGCACGTTGTGGTGATATTTTCATTGTTTCTTTATGTGTTTAGCGTTATGATATGTGAGTTTTTAAATATTTTTTTCTTTTGAATTTTGAAATATTCGAAATAATTTATTAATATATTTGAAATAATAGCCTCCATTCGATCCGATTAATACTGAAAGACATTTAGAAAATAGCTAATACTGTTTAGATTTTAAAAAAGTTAGCATCCGATTATACAATATGTTACAATATTAGTCCGCCTCAAATACGTACAGTAATGAGTGCTTCCATTGATAATGGAATTCATAATATACGTATATTATATGTATATGTTGAGAAGAAACTTAAAAAAAGAGCCAATCATACAATATATTTTGTAAAGCACCATTTCCATATGCCGACGGAAAGCAACTCCGGCTAAATAGGCTCGAATTTTCTCCTCCATTTTCCACATCACTCCCCGTCTGTAATAAAGGGTGGTATAATTTTATTCATACACAAAAAATAACAAACAGGACTCGTAACGCACGTCAGCAGTTTGTCGGAGACAATAAAAGAGGCCGGACCAGTCGCGTCGCTACTGTCCTCTATACCCGTGGAAAAGATGATACGCTGTTATTTCCAACATATTCCAATATATTATTTTTTATTGCCCACCCTCCGTGGAGGTAGTGGGGAGTCGCGTCATGCGTGATATTTGATATAAAGTCGGAACTCAACTTCGTTATGCGATATTCTTTTTTCAAAGGACAATGGCTTCGACGTAACATATTTTCGAGCAGATAGAGGATATTTTTCTTGAGCTACTCGGATGAGTCCAATTATTTCTAACATGAGAAGGTTTTGAATGCGAGTTTGTTAGTGAAGCCACTAGTGGCTTAAAGCGTAGCTTGTTAGCAATAGTATTGTGTAGTTAGCCTTCGCTCGTTTTATTATAATCCAATTGAGATAAAATAAGACGTGTAATTGTTAGAGATTCCATTTTTAATGGTCTAGATATTATGATCGGAAACAAATTATTTGAAAGCTTAACTGTGTGATGTAATATGTAGTCAGAAGAGTCGATTTAAAATCTTTTTTCCCCTGAAAGCAATGCAATTTGGTAAAAATATGTTGCCCATTATACCACAGAGTTAGCTAGTTGTTTAAATTAACTGTTGCTTATTCACTCATGCAACTCAATGTAAGTTAAGTCAAGTCAATGTAAGTAAGTATAATCTTAAAAAGGCGATTTAAAATCCTTAACGCTGAATAAGGGGTCCATAAACTAAAATTAAAATGGCTCCTAACTTAGCAAAATCCGGTCGGCCATGTCGTGAATGTGCAAATAAATCCGCAGTAAATAAGGGAGAGGGTGTTGGTCAGTCCCCGGGACCGCCCCCGGGGGCAGTTTGTCGGTCAAAATTACCCCGTCGATAGTTGGAGGGTTGTGCCTAAAAGCTTTTGTTGATAATGTGAATATTGTGAAGAATAATAATTTTAGCGATTTATTTGCAAGTCAGTTTTGTGTAAGGACAATAGTTTTACTATGTTAGCTTTTATGATGTAGCCTATACTCCCTTTGCAAATATCATGTTTTAGTAATATGTAATGAATTGTAATAAAATTTAGAATTGTATAATTTTATTCAGGTTTAGAAACTTGACAGCAAGCGGTCTCAGAAATGTATAGCACATTAAGTTAACTTTGACCAAAGGTTAAAATATAATCAATATTTTCCCAACTGGTCGGTTGAATATTTAAAAAGTTTGCGAAGTCCATTTATTACGTTGATATTTTATATTTAGAACAGGAGAACCTTCATAGAGTCCCGGTCCACTGCAATGAGTTCCGGCTTTTTGCAAACAGCAGTGTAGAAAGAATATAGGTACCTAAACATTTCTTACTCTACTTTTATTTCCTTATTATAACGTCCAATTTACGTGAGTTGTTCAAATGGCAGGCTTAATGCCCTATAGCTCTCTGTATTAGTCAACCCAAAGTTATTTTATATGTGAAAGAACGAACGAACAGGCAGCAGTCTCAAATAGCCGTAGCTGCCTATCGACATCTGCAACCAACCTCTAATATGGCTGCAGGAATGGGTTTGTTAATGTCAATTCAGTTAGTTATATGTGTTGAAAAGAATTAGTTGAGTTGATTATTCATTAGAATTTTTCACCATCAATTGGTGTTAGCTGGATGGTTATGTTAAAGTAGAAATTAAATATTTCTTCGTTGTGTCTGCCCTGTGATACGTCAGAGCGGGGGTGAAGGCTTAAACGGTCGTTGGTTGAGGGGAGGCAGGGGGATAGTGACCGCAACATTTGTACCATCCACCCGCTAAACTAGTATTAGATGTTCTTGTGTTTTGAATAAGAAATCATTTATATTATTTACATAACATGCTTATTTCGAAAACTGAATATAAAAACAAATATAAATAATATACATACATATAAACAATTAGGAATAATTTTTTTCTTTACTAAAAATGATTTACTTACTATAAATGAATAAATAAAAGGAAGTATAATTGTTTATTACGTACATAACATATATTAATATTAATTACTTACTTTATTCATACTTTGTGTAAACTACGACAAGACTATAAAAAAGATTTTAAAAAATACACTTTATTCATAACTTAAATTCATAATATAATAAACAGAACGTTATATTAATGAACGTAAACTGTAACGATTCCTTGTTATTTGCAGCCTTATTTTTAATGTGTTTCCTACATTTCACTGGCGTTCTATCCCGGCTAAGGGGTGGGCGAGGGTGTAATGGGTGTAAGGGTGGGGGCGCAGTGACCGCGACATTTGTAGCGTCCATCCCCCCGGCAGACACGCTGCATCGTTTTGAACTTTGTCCGAAGTTATTGATTAATTTGCCATTTTAGTTCGCAACGACGTACTAAGTAATTTAGCGTCGATTTCTAATGCATATTATGACGCTTTATATTTGTATTTGTGAAAACTTATCCAAGTTTAAAAGCGTTAAAATTTTATTATTCGTTTAGGTATCAACTTATTTGATAGTTATAGTCGCTATTAGTCTACAAGTAAATAGAAATTTGGCTACCTCTGTACCTATTGTTTCTTTACATCACAAAGTATGTCATACATAAAGCTAATAACATATTATGTATCTTTTGCGATATGTTAGTGCTTCAATATCGCCAGTAAAAGTAGTAGGTACATATATTTGCGCGTAATTCATTAGCTAAAAATCAATGGTTGCATTGTTATGTTCTGTATTAAATGGCGCAATAAATAAATACTTCTTAAGAAAACAGGACAACAAAAAACAGGGGTCAGAAATTGGATACAAATATTGAAATGACAATAGTCACTCAACTTTTGATAGTCTGAATAAGTCTGCATCTTTCTTTATATAAAATTTTTTTAACTTTATTTATCGATACTCAAGTTAATTTCTTATTCCAATACAACAAATAATCTGGGAAACCAATAAAAACGCTTTCCAATATGGCGTCGCTAAGCCGATAAATTAGCTTCGCGTATTTCATTCGAATATGGAACGAGGAGGAATCAATTAGAGCGCGCAGATTTCCAACTGGCCGAATGGCCAATAAAGGCAAATGGCGCGATGTTACATTTGAATCTACGCATCTAGTGTATGCTGATCTCTGGTCGACTATCACCTTTCCTCTATTCTAAGGTGTGAAGTATAAAGTGAGGGAGGCAAGGGAGGTCTATAACAGTGGTCGGACATAGTTACTTTACGATGCCATTAGCGTGTTTGCCGTTCGGCCGGCATTCATTTTTGCTGACATCGCTTTGGCTGCGTCTCTTATTGGGTTGGTTATGTTATGAAGAAAGGATTGTAGATGGTGACTTTTTTGCGACTGCTTTTTCTGTTGCTCATAATTTAAGGAATAAGCCGCATAGAAGAATATAGGTCTGTATTTTATTTTGTAATATTTAATCATTTGTATTTATTTCTACACTAATATTATGTATTGTGTTAATTTTTTTCAATGACTCCGTCAGGTAAATTGTAAACTTGTAAATTAATATCAGTATTGTCAAATGTAATTTAAACATTATTTCACTGCGACTATAAACGATTTTCTATAACTCTTATATGGTTTTCGATTCGTACAAACAGTGATATAACTTAGCTAAGGCATGTTCGCCAAACTGCCTATTGCGTCTGTCTACTAACAATGTATTGGCTATATTGTTTGGCTAGTTTCGTTACAAACCATTAACTTCCAACTCCAGCCAGAGAGATTTCCCCGTACTGCAGACCATTCCATATGTTTGTTAGATTTGTTCTCTATAACATTGGCAACCGTTCCTGTCATTTTTATTCGAAACATATTTTAAAAATTGATAACATGGTATTTTAAAGTACGTTTAATTCTTTAGCCTTGATTTTTTTAATGCGCTTACAAATCATGTACATTTCTTAGAATCGATAAATGGCTATTATACCTTCTCATAGAACGTAATATGTATGAAATACCAAATTATAAGAGTTTATAATATTTATTTTTATTTTTTTGTTTTATTTTTTATGGGGGTGTACTACACACTCCTCTGCCTACCCCTTCGGGGATTACAGGCGTGATGTTACGTTTTATAAGAGTTTATTTTGAACAGAAACTTGCAAATCTAAGTTAAATCGCTAGTCTGTTAAGACGCCCACGTTTATAAGCACAAAATAACAGTGTTTTTGCTGTACATTATGCCAAATATATCTTCTTTACGTCATATTTCAAATGCCCTAAGGGCGAGCGAGACAAAATATATACTCGTCTTCTTTACATAAACGTGTATATGCTTTGCTATATACCGTGTATGATAACGAGTTTCCAATATAATATGTTTCAGTTATAACTCACCAAACATTTGCGATTTATCTACATAAAAATCTCGCTCAAAATACGAATATTATTCCTTAACGTGCCGTATTATATCCATTGCTCATAATCGACGGTCACCATAACAACGATAGCCAGGCAACGCCGTATTAAACTATATAGCTACTGTATAAGACATGATTTCCCCTGACAAAAGTACAACGGGTACGATCGCCGACCGTGGAGAGAACTGCGAGCTGGATATGCGATTATATCGAAAGTTTTATCAATCAAATTGATTTTTAAATTGCGAATACTTGCTTAATTTGTTATTATGGAAAATGTTAGTCGGGATTGAATTGAAAGTGCATGCTAACCTGAATATACCTATGTATATGAGTAGGTACGTCAAAACTCTTAAGCTGCATGGTCTTGTACATTAAATTCAATTAATAATTTACTAACTAATGATCACTTTCATGTTTAGAGTGACATGTTATCACAAGTTCACTTTAAAAAATTGCGAGATATTTTTCGAGTATTAGTAACATTGTTGAACATTGGTTATTATGTAGAGTTGTAGAGTATAATGGATGGCTGGTCATCAGTGAAAATGATATACAAAAAAAAATGTAATTTTTTAAAAATTTAAAACACGATTTGATATTTGAAAACATACAATTTTGTAAACAATGTCTTTCCACTTAGTGTATTCCTGGCATTGGTGGTTTATTTGTTTGCTATACGTATTAAATTCACAGATTTTCTTATCTAGTCGTTAACTATATCCGAGGTCGCAAAGGTAGCGGGACAGTTAATATATTTGAAGTTAGGTAGAAAAAGGGTTTCTTACGCTACCTTTGTGCGGGGATGCCCTTTAGTGGGATCTAATAAAACCTTGTTACGGCCAAAGGGATACCAATTCCAATATTGAAAGTGTTCTTTTACATGATACGGAATTTAGGGACTTCTATCTGATATTAAATCGGGGGAAATCTCGTTGCTCTAACGGTACAAGATAAACTTATATAATGTTGTGTAGCGGTTTGTGTTTGATATGTGATTTTATCTGAACGGTTTGTGCGTAATTTTTTTGTATGGGGAACATTTGTTCTATGGTATACTCGTATATTCCGTGTCCTGCAATGACTGATATCGTCTTCCCACCTTCCGTGGTCAAGGGAAGCTACAAACATATCCGGATGGAATGAAACGGAGGAGGCCTTTGTCAAAATTGGACAAGCAGACAAAGATGTCGGTGCCAACAACTCATCAGAGTTATAACGATTATAGGTAATGGCTATTTATCAATGTAAATTGTTTCTTTGTGTCTGAATAGAGGCTTGTATTGTTATTATTATTATATTCCGTGTCCACTATTTACGTCACACGCTAAGGTCAAATGCTATTCATTTGGAACATTCGTTTGAAACTAGATTAAGCATGAATAATATGAATATAATAAGTATGTAAACGTAATAGTTAATGTAAAGCTCTCGCAAGTATGAAGCGGATCGCAAGTGGTCTATAATATTCAGAAACTGAGGCGCGGTCGTTCCTTGTTTTGATGACCGCTAGTGGGAAATTTGGAGGTCACGTTTTCAGTCGGTCCCGGTTATTATCATTAGGCACCAATCGTTAAACTCCATCGGAGATCTTAAATGCGGCTTATGAAGGGTTGGCTAATAACCCCTATTTACGGCAATTTCCATTCCATTCACTTAAAAAATTAGAACAGCGTTTTGGATTTAGTTACAGCCTTCCTGTAATAGTAGGATCTCGCACAGATTATACGAAGCCCATGCCCAACAGTGGGAAGTGAGAACATTGAAGCCAATTGTGTAACCAACTATATATTTCTACCAATGCTTTCTTAAATGAACATCATTATTTATGAGGAGTTTGAATCTTAAAACTTATTATTTTTAGCGTAGCGAAAGCTTTTTATTACACTATACAATTAATAAGCAGCATTAACGTATGGCCGCCGAGGGGGTATTAGTTTTAAAACCTCACATGACCAGATTTCCCTCAAGAGGTAGGATGTCTTGGGAAGAGTTCAGCCCTAAACAAAAAAGTGTAGAGGTAGATCATCTTGTGAAAAAATCGTAAGGAAAGCTCTACGACTTGTTGTTCCCGAAAGCTTATGAAATTTTGTAAGGCGGAAGTGCGTTGACTTTGGACTGAACCGTAGAAGGTATCAAGATGAGTCATTATGACTAACTTATATATCTGTCACCTTTTCAAAAGAGAATATTATAAGAAAAGCAAGCCTGCTAGCGGCAGAAACAAGTTGTGATGCTTCCATGGTTGACACCTGGAAAGTTATGTCACCAAACACAAACTTGGAGTAACATAGTTAATCATCTCTTCAACAGCACTGAACGCCCGCGCTGTCGGCCATTTTCTGCTCGTCCGCCATAATTAGTAAATGTTATTAAAAAGTTAGTTGCTCTTGTTTAGAAATAGCGATGCCGTGCGATCATAAAGCTTTAATTATATAGAGGCAGAGATAAAATAACTAAGTGATTTTAGTACGTCTGCCGCAAAAAGGAACGGCAATAATCTATTCATTTATCTATCTATAGATCTATATGTATATCTATATATATATATTTTTTTTTTTTTTACCTTATGAGAGTAGTGAACGAGCAAGCAGCAGTCACGGGTGGCCACTGCCGCCCATGGACA
>DWUN01003232.1:0-12381 GCA_018249975.1 Passova gellias
GGACCAATATTTTCTGAGATTAGCGCGTTCAAACAAACAAACAAACTCTTCAGCTTTATAATATTAGTATAGATTTGAAACTGCTATTATGATGACGAGCCGCGACACTTATGCACCAATCAGCATCTACGTCAAATCTACGCAACTGTCTGTAGGTTTATGTGTCCGAGCATTGGAGTTCTAGTCACCCCATGCCATTGTAGGCTCGGCCCCCGCCGGGGGAGACGTCAGGTCCATTGATCGCGCTTACGTCACAGTACTGCAGCGGCTCAATCGGCCGCCTCGCGCCCTTGCCTACGTTCCGTTTGGATACATATAAGTGCTATTAGTTAATTTTTATAAAAACATAAAAAAAAAACTATCTTATTCTTATCAAGTTCCCTTGTAGTAAAATTAGATTTATTATTCCGATATTTTAAATATTTTCATAGTGATACCTTCCGTGACTATTGCAAGAGAATGAAGCGTAGCTGGAATCGGATAAAATAATTCAACATAAAAATGTATTTCATTAATAATTTGCACCATTTTTATATTCGACGAACGTAATTGTAAACTATCATTCGATATCTTAGCGCTAAAATATATTTCATCATTCATCATTCACAAGAATAGCAAAATTAAAAATAAACATATAACAAACTCGTTATACAACTTTGGTATGTCATAGCTTTCGACATTATTGTGAATAAATAAAAAAAAATCAACTATCACGTATTCATAAAGCTAATTATAAATGATCATTTATAATTTTTCTATTAACTTATTATATTTTGAAAAATTGATGAAATAAAATTTGAACATGGCAACTCTCAAATCGCCGAACATATTCTGTGACAGCCAATAAAGTTATTTTTCATAGTGTTGTTTCCTTAGTTCGGGAATATATTATGAAAGCGTGAGGCGCGGGGTAAGGACGCCCCAACGTAGGCGTATCGAACCGCGGCCGTCCCGCTCGCACGCGCCGCCGTCCCGCTCGCACCGCGGCTGTCTCCCCCGCTGGGGACCTATCTTTTCATGGGCACCATTCACTGGTGGTTTGCGAGCGTAACACAATAAGCCGACGGCGGCCACACGGCAACATACACGCTACACAATGGGACGCGCCGCCGCCATTGATTTCAGACGCGAATCACTGGTTATCGAAGGGAAATGGGACGCGAGGAAGTCTATATCGTGTATGAGGACGGATACCAATGTCACGGTTTTGAGATATAAAGAACCTTATGCTAAAATTATTCACCTGACTGTTGAATAATGATTAACATAAACATGTAGCATAACATATGTTATGAACTAAGGTGTGCTTAACCTTTTTTTTTTTAATATAAGAACTAATTATCCAAACTAACATAATACAATATAAATAATTGTAAAATTACTGTAACTGCTATTTAGTAATTTATTGTCTGCAATAGACGATTTTTATTTTTTATTTATAAAAGTACATACAGTATTTAAAACACAATAGCAATTCTTAAAATTTGCGTCTGTACGTTTATTCTGGCTGGTCTCCGAAATGGATACACCTATTTTGATGAGCCTTTGCCATATTGAGTTATTCATTGTATTATGAAGTCTAAAAGTTGCATTTGGTATAGATCATTCCAATAGACTTCTCAAGATTAGCTTTCCTAATGGGCTTGGATGAAAGGATTGTTCAGGATTTGATGGTGTTCATAGGATCCGGGTACTCAGACAGGTGGTTCTTCAAGAGGGGTCACAGGTTCAGAAGATGTAGTAACCTAAGAAAAATATATAAGTATACAATTTGTTCATTGCAACTGGATTAGTTTTGGTAGTACCTACCTCTGGATATCAAACACTGTGCAGTGCACTTATTTTCATCAAATTTATGAACAATTTTATTTTTCACCCTTATTATTGGTCCATTACTGGACCGGGTCTCCGCTCATAGTTAGAGGGATTTAGGCCATAGTCTACCGCACTGGCCAAGTATGGATTGGTAGACTTCACACACCTCAGAAAATATTATATATTTTATAATGTCTCTAAGATGCAGGTTTCCTCATAATGTTTTCCTTCACCATTATAGCAAGTGATATTTAAATTGTTAGTTTTAAAACGCACGTAACAAATCAAAGGTGCGTGTCAGGATTCAATCCAGACCTCTCCGAGTGCAAAGCTCAATTTTAAACCGCTGGACTACCAATGTTTTCAATTCTACCTTATGTAACTGTTAGCATTGATATCATATTGTTTCTATATCTATACCATGATGACTCTACTTATGGAAATCTAGTGTCCTCTCATCAACTAAGTAAACGCACTTTTTTAAGCTATTGCATAGCTCTTACCGCAGGCTTTGAGCGTGGCGACCGAATCAAGAAATTCCGTAACGAAAATAAACCTAACACCCAGTTTGGCAGACTCGGCACAGTGTTTGTGTGTGTGCGTGTGACTAGACGTATGCGTGTAGAAAGTACGGAGCACGCTAATAAAAATGTTTTAAACAATATTAATTTCCCATTTATTCGATAAAAGAAAAAAAAATGTTTTCTTATCGGTCACCATGCTCAAAAGGTGTAACTTGAATTAATATCAAAGGAAAAAAAATATTGCATAAATATTATAATTGCATAAGTTGATAAAAAATGCTATGCAGTAGCTTTACCGCGGCAGTCCCCGAGTGCCACACATTTGTTTTTTCATGAGAGAAACTTTAAAAAAAGGTACCATACTGGCATGGGTGAGACACCAGGTAAACTGGGATTTTTTATCCACCAAAACCCCTTCGGTAGCATTTGTCGGCATTATTCTAAGAACTGCATCATCTCCAAAACAATGCACCAGTGTAACTAATGATTCTTCAGGTGGTGCTAATATTTCTCAACCAATCACACATAATTAAACTTCATTACTAAATAAAAAGAAGTGATTATAATAATGCTTCTCCTTGGAGTGTCGCATAGTAGATGTTAGTAATCAATGCTAAACAATCTTTCACAATACGAGAGTTTAAAGACACTCTAGCTATCCTTCCATTTGCTGATATTTATTAGTTATTATGTAAAGTGAAGTCAAAATGTTAATTATGAATGGATGATATATTTGTATAAATACTATATAGTAAAATAAATAACTTTTACTTAACATACAAGGTATTTGATGTGTCCCTGAGAGCAATCACAGATTAAAATTTTCTGAAGTGATTCCATAACATTAACTGCCTCAGTCCAGTCCTTATGAATCCAGAGGCATATTTTTAAATAAACAGAATAAATGTAAAGAATAAACAAGGATATGAAGAGTTGTTGTGAAGATACAGATAGTTACTCTACAGACTTTTGCTACAATTTGATGTTTTAGAAATGTTATCTTATAACTGAACGTATATAAAATGTAATATTACATAAAGGACGACTCGAATGTAATGTAACAATATTAACTTGTCAATGATCTCCCCGATCGTTCAGTGTCACACTTCGGCGCCCAGCCGTGGTCTCTGTCCATTGTTTATGTTACCCTACGCAAATTATTTACAATAACAACATGGTTAGTTTATTTCGAACACCACCCGATCACGATAAGTGCAAAATATTGTAGATAATTTGAAAATTTGGTATGTCATGAGATTTATTTCAGCATTAAAGGATATTATTTAGAATATACAAAAATCACTCACCGTCGGCCACTACATGTACAAGGATGATCACGGACAGCTGTACTAAAATATTACCACAATATTAGATTACACCACTTGAAAACTACTATACAGACTAGATTATTCAATATTTTTCCTCTATTTTCTGGCGTACAAGTGTCGACAAACCAAGTGACGGCTAATGACGTTTGAAGTAATATTGCCATAATTAATTCTAAATTCTTATTGGTTTTATTTTATTGTCAATAAAAATAAATTTTTGTAATGTATTTTTTAAATTAGCTAGTTTAACATATAGGCTTTTTCAAAAATAGCAATTAAAGTAAAGCAACATTTATTCAAAAATTCCAAACGTTTTTCCTTTTACTTGTAAAGAATCCATAACCTAGAATTAGCAACCATCTAGTAGAGATCCACATCTCTTCTCTAATCTCATGCTGTGATTCCAAGCCGCTTGTAGCATGTATGTAGCTTGATGATTGAAATTGCGCATAAAAATTAGTAGATTTACCTGTGCTCCGATGTTCTGCAAACAAGTGCTTTAAAGTAAATAAATTGTATTATATCCTCTGGGCAGCGGTGCCTTTAAAACATAATCAATCATTTATTAAAATATACTTCTAAGTCATGATGTAGTAAAATAAAAAGAATTTAGAATATAGTATTTCAAAAGCATTTGTGTGAAGAATATGATTATTCTACAAAATTAAAATTAATTCTTATATTATCTGTACTGTAATGTTGCACAATTTGGCTTCTTGCAGATTTACTAGTTGTTAAAATTTTATTAAATATTAGTTATAAATAGTAGATTTAATATTTAAAAGTATTAGGATGTTTAAATATACTGCATTAGGTATTTTATTAAATATTTCTACATTCTATACAATTGTCTCTATATATGTTCTAGGTATGGCAACTATTTGCAGCGTTTTGTCTTTGATTATACCATATGCCATTGTTTTTTTTTTCAAGCAGGTGCTGTGGAACTCGCATGGACGCCATTTTGTAGCCGACATAACTGTGTTTCGGAAGACTGAAGAATTCATTGTAATTTTTGTGTTATTTTTAGTTAATAAAGTGTTTTGGTGTTCTTCTCGTCACATATATTATAGGTAAGTAGTATTCAGTGCGCTTAGTTCCGAACGCTAGTCGATCGTCGGTATTATGAACTTTCTCATGAACGCTGCTGACTCATTTCGTCAAATTATGTATGCGTTTCAGAAACTAAAATGCCGGGCGCCGGTACTTTCAAAATCTTCGTCGGGAATCTTTCCGATAAAACGACGGACGCCGATCTCAGACCGCTGTTCGAAAAGTACGGTACTGTCGTAGAATGTGATATCGTCAGAAATTACGGTTTCGTGCACATGGAAAACGAACAAGTCGGTCGCGAAGCCATTCAGAACCTAAACGGAGAGTCAGTTCACGGTCAAGCTATTAAAATAGAAGCGGCCAAGAGCCGCAAGGCGCCGTCGACGCCGACCACTAAAATTTTCGTCGGTAACCTAACGGACAAGACGCGCGCGCCCGAGGTCCGCGAGCTGTTCCAGAAGTTCGGAACGGTCGTCGAGTGCGACATAGTCCGTAACTATGGCTTCGTGCACTTGGACGCGACGGGCGACGTGACGGAAGCGATCAAAGAGCTGAACGGTATGATGGTGGACGGGCAGCCCATGAAGGTGCAGATGTCCACCAGTCGCGTGCGCCAGCGGCCCGGCATGGGCGACCCCGAGCAGTGCTACCGCTGTGGCCGCGGCGGCCACTGGTCCAAGGAGTGCCCCAAGGCGCTGGGCCCGGACCGCAACGGTTTCCGCGATCGAGCGTTCGGCCGCGACCCCTACCCCCCGCCGCCGCCGCCGCCCTTCCTTCGCGATCGCATGATGGGAGGATTCGGGGTAACGCGTTCTCCTTTATGTCTTATCGCCCGCCGGTTCCGCATCGCGTAGGCCGAGCGCGGACAGCCCCTCCGCGGTACCCGACTCGACCGACATCCGATGGGTTCGGTGATGCTACAAATAATAAACTCTGCCATAAAACTAAAACTCTCATCTCTCTGCTTAAAACCGCTCGGAGTCCGACATGCATGTTCCGTAACCCCCTGGACCACTGGCAGTCACGCTCGCGTCGGGAGACCGGTCGTAAAGTTCACCGTAGGGTTAGGATGCGTCGTTCGTTCGTTCGTTTATCGTGGGCTTTCTAGGCCGTACAGCTCGCCGGTGTGTGTTGCAGGACCCGTACGATGGGTATTACGAGCGGGCGCGGTTCGACTCGCCGCGCGAGCTGTTCGAGCGCCGCTACCCGGTGTCGACGCGCACCGAGCTGACGTCGACGCGGTCGCGCGGCGAGTTCGTCTCGTCGCCGCTGCGCCGCGAGCCGATGCCGCCGATGCCGAGCCTGCCCCCGCTGCGCAGCAGCATGGGATCCATGAGGTCGTCGTATGATGCTATATTCAGCAGACGGAGTCCCCCGAGAGGACCGCAAATGTCCCGGGGGTGAGATTGACTTGTGACCGTAGTTGATTTTCATTTCCCTACTTATTGCCTAAGAACTGCCATATTAGTGCAATATTTAACTCACCTCCGAGTTCCTTCCTGTATATACTAATTCACAGAGTCTGTCGCGTTTAGTTTTATGTAAATATATTTAGTATCACCGGTGTATCTTTAACAGTTTTTCCATATCACTTTACTGGTAACTTAATGTTAACTAATGTAGGTTTCTTTCTAGGTTCAGCAAACTAATTTTGTCTTTAAACTATGTTTAAAATGTGTATTTGTTACAACAGGTTGTATGAAGATTTTAGCCGTGACACATTTGATGACCGAAGGTATGTTTGCTATTTTCAAAATTCATTTAATATATTCATTCAGTAGTGTGAAAAATCCAATATAAACAAATGTACCCAAATACAAAGTATGTATAGGTCAGTACTGGTTGCAGAGTTGTTTGTGCCTGTATTCCATTTTGCCGATAAAAAACGTACCATTTCATACTAGTAGTAAAGATCTGCCTCTACTCAAAAGTGTACCTATAATGTCAGCTCTGTTTATGCTATACTTGTGTTTTGTTGTTGCAGGCCAGGCATGCGCGGGCCCTCACCGTCCCGAAGATACGCGCCCTACTGATACTTAAAGATATATATAGATAGATATATTGCACAATTCGCCAATCATCTAGTGATCATACGTGACTGTCCAACGAATTGATGACTTCGGACGATTTTATGGTATAGGTGACTGTCAGTGACTGATTTGCAATTTTTCATAGACATGTGAGAATGGATGCGTTAAGAGAATGTATTGTGATTGACTGTAAATAAGTTAAATAAATATCATTTTTAAGTACAATGGTTGTTTTAGATTCGAACATGGTACAATTTCTCCTTTACGTATTTTTGCGGTCCATATAGGCTTAGTGCGTAATAGCATCAAGTCGAATTGAAAATAGCGCCATCTATGTTGAGACTGCTTAAACATGCTTCAATAAAATTTCCGAGAGATGGCGATAGAGCTAATTTCCCGTTGGTAATTTTTATTCTTCAAGAAAGTAGACAATAGTTACTTTGGTAGGCTAAAGCAATGTGAAGATTATGAATAAAGGAATATGAAGCGGAGTCTGTAAGCAGTATGTTTTCTCAAGCGTCTATAGTTCTTTACACGATACGAAAACACGAACTTTTTAAAATATATGTCCATCTGTCTGTCTGGGCTCATCTCGGAAACGGCTGGCCCGTTTTAATGAGACTCACTAGAATACAGCGGAGGCTGTAGGCCAACATATAGGCAACTTTTATCCCGAAATTCCCACGGAATCAAGAGGATGGAATGACAGCATTAGAACGTCTGCGGGCAGGCGCCGGGGGTAAAATAAAACGAGGGCGATACAATTCCTTAATATTTAATTGTAACTAAACGCTGCGCCTCACACTTGTTTTAAACCTTCATGCAATATCTGTACACTGCGGCCCACACACACGCACACAGACACACACACACACACACGCACACACACACACGCACGCACGCACAACACGCGCCCAGACCGCGGGCGGCGGCGGGGGCGGGGGCGGGGGCGGGGCGGGGTACACTTGGACACCTCGGTCGCGGTAATTGATCACATTTAATACAAATATTAATAAAGTACCATTTTTTATTTACATGAGAAATATAAATGTCAACTTTCGTGTTAATAATTTTTGTTTATAATTCAGTCCAGCAAACGGGCAGACGATGGAAAATTGCCAGTCGCCTGAAGACATTGGCAACATCCGAGGAGTTGCGAATACCTTGTGACCTATTCGCGCTTTCTCAAGGAGCTCGATACATTATGAACGTTAATTATTACTTATTATACAACAGCAGGCAGTGTGTACCAGCATCTCCCTGAAATATCACAGCTGCCGCGAAAGGAAAACAAAATCTCTAATATATCACTATCACAACAATAGAACCGGTACACGCTGACAATTTCAATACACACATTTTCATAATAATGTAAGGCACGAGTTACGGCACTAATTCTATGCGAATACAACATTTCATAAGCGACCGTCCTATCGGTACAGTGACGTAGACACGAAAAGAACCACATTCACACGATGTATATAGAAAAATAGTCGAGCGAAGATCGAAAACAGGTGCGGGGCCGAGGGCGCTCCGCTCGCGGCTCGGGTCCGTCCACTTTAAGTACACTCCACTGAACGCGGTCGCACGGAAGACAACGCAACTATCGTTACACTTCTAGTATTAAAAACTCTTTATACAAAACGCATCCACTACACACCTACACGATATCAATACGTACAACAATCATATAATATAATAATAGTAATAACATACAATAGAACGAGTCGGGGGAGATTCCGGCGGGGGGAGGCCGCGGGGGGGAGGCGGCGGGTACGTCAATATGACACATGGCCGTCGCTCCCCGCCGTCCCCGCGGCGCGCCCGCCAACGGAAAGGATATTATTACAAATGAACGATCATAATTAACAAGGAACGACTCACCGGTGACGACGACGTGACTTTTGATAAACTTAACAATACTGAGATTTAAACGTAACGGTGGTCGAGCGGGGAACGGGCTGGCGCCGCCGCGGTCCAATCGATAAATAAATAAAACAAAAAGAAAACACAATCGTCGAGGAACTGGGCGCGGTCAGAGCAGCTTGACGGCGCTCTCCGCGTTGTACTTGGCGAGCGTCTTCTTGATGCGCAGTGCCGTGAGCCGCACGGGCGGGTTGCCGTGCCAGCACTCCGCCATCAGCGCCGCCAGCGTGGCCAGCGGCTCGGCGGCGCGCCAGCGCGCGGGCACGGCGGGCCGCACGCCGCGCGCGACCACCGCCGCGTGCATGTCCTCGAAGGACGGGTCGGGCGGCACGTGCTCGTGGTAGGGCAGCGCGTACGCGTCCACGAAGCGCGCCTTGTCGCCGCCCGCGGCGCAGCGCCGGCACATCTCCCACAGCACGAGCCCGAGCGAGTACATGTCGGCCATCTTGAAGGCCTCGAAGTTGGTGGCGTCGAGGCGGTCGGCGAGCACCTCGGGCGCCATGTAGCGGCGCGTGCCCACGCGCGTGTTGGGCGCGATGTCCACCTCGTTCCGCTCGGCCACGAAGCGCACGGCCAGCCCGAAGTCGGCGATGGCGCACTGGCCGTTGCGCTTCACGAGGATGTTCTTGCTCTTGATGTCGCGGTGCGCGATGGCCGGCTTGCCCTTGGTGCCGAAGATGTCCATGTGCAGGTGCGCCAGCCCGCTCACGATGGAGTAGGCCATGGTCATCAGCCCGCGCGCGTCCAACACGACGGTCTGCAGATAGTCGTGCAGCGAGCCGTTCTCGTGGTAGTCGGTGATGAGCAGCATCTGCGTCCAGGAGCCGGTGCCCTTGATGTCGGCGGCGATGAACCCGAGGATGTTCTCGTGCCGCATCAGGACGGTCTGGTATATTTCGGTCTCGCGAAACCACGAGGCCTCCTCGGTCGTGAAGAACACCTTGACGGCGACCTTCTCGCCGCGCCACCTCGCGAGCCACACCTCGCCGTAGCGGCCCTTGCCGATGGACTCGACCATCTGGATCTGCTTGGCGACGGTGCGCTGCACGAGCAGCGGCAGGCCGGAGCCGGAGCCGGAGGAGATCTCCGCGCGGTGCGACGGGGCGGGCGGCGAGGGGGGCCGCTTGCAGCCGCGCCGCCGCCGCCGGCACAGCAGCCACGCGGCGGCGAGGAAGGCCACGAGCGCGACGCACAGCGCGGCCGCCACGAGCGCGGCGGGGCTGGCGGGCGCGGCGGGGGACACGCCCGGCGCCTCCGTCACGTCGGGCGGCGGCTCGGGCAGCTGCGGCCGGAGCCGCCGGTTGCAGAGGTCGCTCTCGCAACATTTGATCACCTTCGGATGCTGGTGTGGCACTTGGGAACTCTTGCACTGGAAACCGAAACGCACAACCGATTAGGATTATACGATCGAGTCGAGGTCGATAGGATATGAAACCGAATTTCTAAAACAAGGCAAAACTTTATAACTACGCTTTTCGCAATGACAAAAACATCCTCATTACGGGGTAGGCGTTTCACCGACCTGCATGAACCCGGACTCGTCGGGCGGCAGGCAGCCCGCGGTGCGGTCCAGCACGACGAGTCCATTGTCGTCGAGCACCTCCTCGACGGTGGCGAAGCAGTACCCCCCGGGCTGGGTGGTGCACGTGCCGTTGGCGGCGCCGTCTGGGCACGCACTGACGCCCGCGCACTCGCACACTATGCCCCGACCTGGAAACAAACGATGAGCTTCACGTTAGTCGATGGCGTATTACGACCTGGAACCGCCTGCAATAAATGCATCAATAATAAGGAGGGAGAGCATTCGACAAACAACAAATTTTGTATCAAAATCAAATGGAAATCTTCATTATATTACAATACCCATTCAATTTGCATGTCAAGACGGTCGATCATATTATGTTGATAAATTCAAGTGTGGAGTACAACTTATGAGTACGAGTTGTCACGGCATGTAGAGAGGACAACGCAGCAACCTCACAAACCGACCAAGTGTGCATATCGGCAAAAGATATCCACGTGTACCTAAATGTCGAGTAGGAACCGGTACACCTTAAATTCCCCTAAGCTGAAACTCAATGAGGTACCCGGAAAGAGATATAGGTAGCAACAATATCGATACTAAGAAACGCAACTAAACGAGTGCTGTATCGCAGATGTAATGTTATCGGTGAGAACCAACAGGGTGGCAACGATGCAGGTAAGGAAACGCTATTAGTATGAGTCGAGTGAATTACATTAATAATTAATAATTGATAACTGAAATTTAAACATCACTCGCTGTAACGCTGTAACGGTGAAGGAAGTATATAATAAATATTTTATATTATTAAATACTAGCCGACCCGGCAAACGTTGTTCTGCCATATAAATTATAACAGTATTTCCCTACTATTGAATGGGTGTTATTATACATATAAACCTTCCTCTTCAATCACTCTATCTGTTATAAAAAACCGCATCAAAATCCGTTGCGTAGTTTTAAAGATTTAAGGGAACAAGGGGACAAAATGACAGAGAAAGCGACTTTGTTTTATACTATGTAATGATTAGCCTTACAGATGTTATTAAGTATATAATAAATATTTTCTGAGGTGTGGGAAGTCTACCGATCCGCACTCTGTCAGCGTGGTAGACTATGGCCTAAAACGATTTCAATATGAGAGAAGTCCCAGTCCAGTAGTGAACCAATGAAGAGGCCGAAAATGTTTTATATAAAAATGATAATTTCTTTATTGATAAAAAATTATTTACGAAACATTCAGGATCTATTATTGTTAATAAGGTACATCCGTTATACACTTATCATAATTATTATCTACATAAAGATAATATGACATAAATGCTAATGAGTTTCGTCGAGCCTGCCGTATGTAACACGGGAGTAGTTTATACTGTGCCACATCTCAACGACTCGTTCTAGTTTACCGCTTATGCACTGCCGGATCGGATTGCTCGGATCATCTCTAACGCAATTAATTAAAGCGAAATTCGACCACGCAACGTATCAACCTAATCTATAAAGTACATTAAATTAGATAAAACATTCATTATTCTCATATTGTCGATGTCGAACACAAAATCGTAGAAAACGAAAAAAAAAAACACGTTATTCCTTTTAAAATAAATGGCGCGATCAAGCTATGAAGCCAAAATGTTGCTATATCGAAATTCAAATTAACTATTTACGGTATAACGAATTACCCCTTCCCCCATCCCCCCCTCCAGCCCCCTCCCCCTGGACGAATACTAGTGTTTACGTTCAATCAATCCTACCTGTAATCAATGCGTTATTAACGACTGCAATGAAATCGATGATGCGCCACCGCGCAATCGCATGCATATGACGAACGGTGAACGCGTTACACGCACACACGGGTGTTATCTGTGCGATTCGTATGAAAATTATTACGGCGCAGTGACGCACAACGCAGACTGTCGAACGCGAGCGACGCTCCGCCGGACGGACGGACGGACGGACGGAGCGGGAAATATCTTCGCATACGTTGCTATTAACAAATGTCCGTGCAACGCTTCGATTGTTTATTTGGCGAGCGTGTGTCAAGTTCAGATGGGACGAAAGAAGTTTTATAAGTTACTAGCTGACCTGGCAAACGTTGTTCTGCCCTATAAATTATTTTTTATTGCTGCTCCTCTCCTATTCATCTTAGCGTGATGTTATATAGCCTAGAGCCTTCCTCGATA
>DWUN01003233.1:0-12377 GCA_018249975.1 Passova gellias
GCGCTATCAAAATATATTGTGTAAGAAATGTATAAATATTACACGTGACCGTGGGCCTGGAACTAAGTACCTTATATTACGTAAACGCTCTACATTATGACTCTGCAACAGTGTTCAAATCTAAATACAGTTAACCTTACATGTCGGTCTGGAAGATACTTCTAGCCTTTTAAGTTGATGACATTAGTCTTTGATATCAATAGAAATGTAAAAAATATATTTTTATAACATTAAATATTCTAATGAAAGTAGTAGTATTTTCATAGACGTATTAAAACAAAATTAAACGTACGTGACGAGGAATCAAACAATTCTGCTCGCTGAGACTTATTGCATTCGCTTCAACGGTGTCATTTCATGTGATCCCTCATAGTGGGATATCTATCTCTACAGTGAACTCTATTAGTATTTCGCTACAATTTGGCGGCTCTCAGTGCCGGCCCTCGACGGCTCCACGAGTACCTACTGCCGCCAATATATTTGTACGCAGCGTCTACTGCTTTATGGAAAATTTTAGCCGTCCGATACAACCTCAAGGTTGTTCAATAAGAAACACGATATAAGTATCGGTACTGATGAACGTTACCGCGCTCCCCCGTTGATGTCTAAAGTGAGGTTATAATTCATACGGAAGTTCGACTGTAGAGGCCCGCGTGCAATTTATAACATAAATATTAAATATTTATAATGTTCACATCGTGCTTCATTCATTAATTTAGAAGAAGGTTCCATGGTGTGTACGACAGATATGGAATGATTTTAATTGATCTCCGTGGATATGTGTATAAGTAGTGTACATTACAGTACATCGGTAGGTGTATACCGTCTTTCATCTATCTTCCAGAACACGTTCGATTAAACGTAGCGTGTAGTCCATATAAATCGCTGGTAATAGTTACAGGTAATATGCGAGGTTTTCTTATAGTTTTAAGAATCTATGTACAACAAGTATATAATGGCACAGTTTACTCCGTGTTGGGATGTACGGAACTACTTAAAAGAATACTAATAGATTTACACTGGAATGTTTTCAAACGGATACCGATTCACAAAATAATTGACTTCTTCAATACTTCCGCCAGCCGTCTGGACTTATCGCCTAAAACAAGGTAAATCAATAACATCTACATTTCCTTCAATTACCATTAGTGAAAATATAAATATGTATTAATATATAACTTTAAATAAATTTAACTAAATACTAATCGGACATTCTAGACGAATTATTCTGTTTATAAATTTTGACTTTTTATTTCCTTTTTTATATATTTATATTGTAGATATTTGGTTATTGATTACTATTATTAATACAATTACAAACATATTTGAATCTTTTAGAATACAACATCGTTAAGGACGTCAGCGCAGGCCGCGCGGGCCGGTGTATGTACGCGGCGTTACAAGTTCATTATTACACGAGTAATTACGTGTCTGTGTTTCTGTACCGCGATCGTACGCTATTTTCCGCCACGTGGTCCATTGGAAGAAAAATTGTAAGGAACACAAATTTTATATATAGTTATATTATCGATTTCACGAGGGCGAATACCTAAAGTGTAACATTTGGCATACGTCCGATGTACAGCTAAGTACAGTTGATGTTTCATTACAGCTGCATGTGCAACACACAATAGAGGAGACGCCGCTCGAGGCAAACGGAATATTCTCAAATTCTGTCAACTCTACGAATGTATACTTCACGCAAAATGTTCATCGAGATTAATTATACGTAACGGTACATTAATAAGGAGCATTGCGACCGCGCACTATTGTCACGGGGCCACGTTTCGAAACATCTTTTGTAGTAAAAATGCTATTAAATATCTTATCTGTACTCCGGCGGCCGTCGGGACGCGAGAGCCGCCCGGTCATCACACGAAGGTCTTAAGTGAGGGGCTGCCTTTTGTCGTTAATTATTAGTTTGACCCCTATTAACTGCGTTCATGATTAATAAAAGTCGAATCTGAAATAATAAAATATCCTACGTTTCAAAGAATCGCTAAGTTATACTAAATCGCAACTTGACACCGATTATGCAGCGTTTATAGACCCCCAATATACTACTACGGCACTAGACACACGCGAGCTGCACAAATCATTAATTTACTTGTTAATTATAAAAGTTCCAACCGCACGCGAATTATCCACATCGATCCCGTTGCATCAAAGCACAACACCGCCTTGCGCGGTGCTCGCTGGGAAATGATGCGTAGCTCGAACAGTTCCTCGTTACGACGACGCCACAAATAATAAAAGACAAGACAAAAAGAACATTGGGTTTGTTCTCAAAAACTAGAAAAACACAAACCGTGTATGATGGAGTTTCTATTGCAACGATAGTGTAGAGCGGCGCGGCCGCGGGCGGCGGGCGGTGATTTGTTCGGCGCCGTTATGCAAATCGGCCGCTACAAATATTCGGTACAACTAAACATTGTTTTCACGTGGACTACGCTTTTTAGCCTCTTGTTTTTCATGTTTACGGAACGTAACGGAAAAATATTAAACGTATCTCGCGCCGCGAGCTGCGAGTCGATTGTACCGCGAGTTTTAATGAAAATATGGGCCTTTCGGTTCAGGCTCGCCGGTTATTATTTGTTTTGATTACAAAATAATTAAACGAGCGATCGGGCCCGAGCGACAGCTCGCTCGCAAGCCGACGTCGAACTGTCCATCCAGCTTTTCAGGTGGAATCGATCGAAACAATCGTTCTAAGTTCGACTAAACATCTTTACACGAAGACAGCATGTGTTATTTTTATATTAGACGCTTAGTTGCATCGAGACCCTGGTCTATTGTGGTCTCGATTTATTGAAAGTCACACAGTTATCAGATTTTGAAACCGACATTAATAATCATTAAAGAAACAAAGTATTGTTAATCATTAGTTTTTTCGTAAAGCACATTTATACACAATTCGAATAAGTTGTCGATAAATTAAAAACGCGTGTGTAATACCTATAATAACTCGGTTCCCTACAACTGTGCGTTAATCGATAATTGTAAAAAAATCTGGCTGGCAATGCATCCGTGTTAAATAAATGTTTTTCTTGTCATTAATGAAACTTTATGAACAATTATAGGTCCGTACGGTTCACGAGCCGATATTGAAACGCACACGCCACCCAGCAGCCGCAGCAGGCTGTGCCGCGCGGCCCGCCTCGCTCGTCTGCGCGGAGCTGACCGCGGACAGGTTTCTCTGCGGCGCCGCGACGCTTCATTAGCCGACTGGAATGTCATTCTGTCCATGGACGGGCGGCGCGCGTTAACTTTTTTGCACCAAACAAAACATACGCGTCGCAGTGCGTCGCTACGCGCAATCCGGCTAAATCCAACATTTTTTATAATAGACGGCTACTAGGTACGGCCGGGTACCGACCGCCGCCGAGAGGACGCAGCCGCGCCGCCGCCGCCGCCTGCACTCGTAGTAATGTTTACAGAAATAAGAGAAATGTTGTACCATTACGAGTTAATTTTACAGTAGCTCAGAAATATAATTGTTGGACGGCACGGTTGAATGCCGCAATCATATGTAATAATCTAAACCTAACCTCGGTATTGAAATGTCTATAACGCCTGTCACGAATGTATCTCGATGATCGATGACGGTTACTAGATATTCGCGGATCGTCCGGCCGCAACTCCGGCTGCGATTTTGTTGTGTTCATCGCATTAGTCTGCCTGAAGACAACGCGAGCGCGAGTTCCGTTTGTTACCGACCGTATTGTAGTTACTTATATTGAACAGTAGTGTCCTATCGCGTTGGTTTCCACAGAACAACGAACAGCACGGCGGGCGCTGCGCCGTACGGGATGTTTTCAATGTTAAAACTAAATATGAACCCGACGTATCAGATACAAGTAATATGAAACATGACATTTCACACTTGATATAATTAAATTTAATAAAACGAAATAAAAGAAAATAGATTACCGTAATATATTGAAGAGTGAAAGATAAATATCTAAAATGCACGTCTGCACGCAGCGGAACACTGAACCGGCACTATTTACCCACTACTGAAATTAAAGGCATCCGTTAGTTAACTTATAAAATTAAATGTGCACGTGTGACCCGACTAACGATATTGTTCTATTGTGCATATTATTTAAAATGTCATCAGAAGTTGCGTAACACAGGCGTCCGGTGTAACTCTGTATTGCCCCAGGTTTCCTCGATACGTTTATTTACACACAAATACGACAAGCCGCAAGGCGGCGCGAGGCGCCGGAGCCCAATATTCCCAAAATTAATAAAAAGTAACGCAGGTAGTCGCGGACGCGCCGCTACGTCTATGATTAATTGAAGGAGCAACAAAAACTTGTCTTTTGACAGAGTTTGAAAATGCCCGTTTTGATATCTCTTTCATTATTATCAAACATGTGTACCGTCGATGAGCGGCCGGGATGGCCGACACCGTATCTCATATAAATATCGTACGCTAGTGTTTTAAAATATCTCGATGCAACAGCAAACATTAGAACGTTACATTTGCGTGCGGAATGCGCGGCCGGCGCTAGTATGTGGCAAATGGACATGGCGACCCGCCTGTAGTTGGTTTAGCATCGAATTACGTTTTTGAGTTGTCAATGTACGCGTACAATATAGTCGGCGCTCGGAGCGAAAATAACGAAATACTCAATCAATATAACTGAAGTCCATTTTAGCTTACGACCGCAGCGCGCGCGGGTGTTCAGGCGCCATGGATGTCTATGAGTTATATTCGTTTAAACCTGAACAATGACGAGCACGGTCACCGAAAATGCCTAAATAATAACGGGCCTGTCGCTACCGACACATGTAGGTGGAGGTGTCGCGCGGCGGTCGTGCGAGCTACCTCGCGGAGAGCCGCGGGCCGCTAATCGGCTTACTGGTTAATATTACAGGGAAAAAATATATGCAAAAACGCAGACAGACTGCAACCGACGATACAATAACGTCATATTTGTTTTTGTCGTCGCGCGAAACATACGGACGAAATAAAATAAAGCGGCGGATAAACATGCGAAAAAAACGATGTGTCAGTTCACGTGATCAAATGTATTTTTTTCTCGGTCCCGGGTTCGAATCGTTTTGTGGACGGTCTACCTGCGGCCCGCGCGAAATAAATAATACACGACCGCGTAAGCCCCGTGCCCGTGCGTGCCCAGGCTCTCGGCCCTCGGCCCTCGGCCCTCGCCCCGTGCAGCCCTGCTCGCGAGCAGGACGTGCACCCACCCACCGGGATTCTTCAATAATACTACTTTGTAAAATATTTACTCTGGTTTATTTAAATACTTAGATAATAATATAAAACATTTTAAGACTAATTATTCATTATTTACCTACTAGAGGCTCGCTCTACCGCTGTCTTCTGTTTGTTTATTTCCTATTATAGTTTATACAGTTATATACATATGTCAACTTGTCAACTTCGTTGAGGATAACGAAATAATTACATTTACAACAGCGTTTTGGTTCAAATCGGGCGAGCCGCTCCGGGCCTACTGTGCACATAGCGTGCGGCCACGTCACGGATGTTCACAACAGTATTGCATCCGAGCGCTTACAGTCAAACTCAAACATATCTCGTGCGTCCCTGCCGGGTCCGGGCGAGATCGAGGCGACACACCTTGGGACATTTTCAATAAAAGTCTTCCATATTTAAATTTCTATAAGAACCTTTTAATATATATCATCATATACGTCGTAGGTACATCGTTATATAGAAAAAATACCTATGTTACAAGTATCGAGTACCGACATTGGCCACGAATACATACGAACAAAAAACAACAAAACAATAATTAAAACAGGAATAAAACCATTTTGGCATCGGTCTGCATCGTTTAAAAACTTTTAACAAACGCTACGTGCGAGGCTCCGGAACATTGCACCTACGGACTCGCTTGTATCCCTCGCTTGCCCGCGCTCTGACCCGACACGCGTCTCTCGCTCTCGGCCACGGCTAATCGTACATTTACAGTAGTAGCAACTTTTTTAAATGTAATCCACACCACGACGACTCCCTACCGACACGTAGGTTCGTATGAACATCGGTAATTTGTAATATCTATAAATAAATTCGATGAAATCGTCTCTCACGAAAACGAATACTCGTCGCGACCCTCGCCGGGCGCGCGGGGGCTCGCGGGGGCGCGTCGGGGCGCGCGGTGGCGCGTGGTGGCACGTACTTACCGAGCGTCCGCCGCGGCGGCCGGCGAGGGGCGCGCGAGGCGGCGGCGGGCGGCGAGGCCCGCGACCCGCGCGGCTCCGGCTCGAGCTGGTCGTCACTCACTGCGACTACACTGACCCGCGGCCGCGCGGCCTTATCGTACGCAACAACGAGATTGCCTCCGCGAACTATTTACAGTGCGGCGGTCACGGCGCCGCGGCACGTCCCGGCCGCGGCGCGTATATACACGTGTACAGCTCCCGCGGGCGCTAGTGCGGCTCCGCGTAGTAGGGCCGCGGCGGCGCCCACGGGGCGAACTGTTAGTGCGCCGCCAGCGTGTGCGCGCTCTGGAGCGAGTGCGGCGCGTGCTGGCCGTGCGGCGGGTGTTGCGCGTGCGGCGCGTGCGGCGCGTGCGGCGGGGACAGCGCGGGCGAATGAGCGTGCAACGGTGGCGAGCCGTGCACGTCGTGCCCGTAGTGGCCGTGCATGCCGTCCATCATCTCTCCCCCGAGCGTGTTGGGCGGCGTCATCCTCTTCTCCTTCTGTCTCCGATTGCAGAACCACACTCGCACCACTTCCTTTTCCAACTGCAGGCTGTCCGCTAACGACGTTATCTCCTGCGCGGAAGGCTTCGGTTGCTTGTGGAAGTGCTGCTCCAGGGCTCCCTTCACGGACACTTCGATCGACGTCCGCTTCTTTCGTTTTCGGCCCTGCGCAGCGATTTTATCGATGCTGGTCGGGCTCCCCGTGGTAGAGTCGGCCTCTTCCAGCCACTTCTGTAGTAGGGGTTTCAACTTACACATATTTTTAAAACTGAGCTGTAGCGCCTCGAATCGACATATCGTCGTCTGCGAGAACACGTTTCCGTACAAGGTCCCCAGCGCGAGGCCCACGTCTGCTTGCGTGAAGCCGAGTTTGATGCGGCGCTGCTTGAACTGTTTCGCGAAGGCCTCGAGATCGTCACTGGTCGGCGTATCCTCCTCGGGCTGGTCGCGCTCCAGGTGGTGATGATGCAGCGGATGCGGAGAGGGCTGAACGTCCCGTAGCATATGCATGGGCTGGTGCATAGGCATCGGGTAACTGGAGTGTAGAGGCACAGGCGATCCCGCCCCGTAGTGTGACATGACGGGTGCGTGCCAGCCGTGGCCCTGCAGGTGGCGGTGGTCGTGCGGCGGCGCGGGCGGCTTCACGTCGGGCTGGTGCGCATGGTGCGGATGCACCGCCCAGGAGTCGGCCGAGGGCGTGAGCGAAGCCCACGGGTTGCCGAGCACGGGCGCGCCCGGCGACGGCGAACCGCCCGCGTGCAAGTGGTGCTGGTGATATTTCATATCGGCGGGCTCGGCGCTGCGCGGCGAGGCAGCGTACCCACCGAGGTTGCCGAGATCCAGCTCTCCCGGCATGTACGTGGTCGCCGCCATGGCGCCGTACCTCAGATCCACGGTGGACGGCGTCTTGCCGGCTCGAAGGCTCTCGAGCCTTCACCTGGCGCACTCGGTCGCGAAACAAGCGCGTCACTCGCGCTGCGCTGCGGTAGCGGCGGGGGCCACCTCACATCACCGAATTCGACAGCGAGCGACATGCGCGTGCGTGCGCAACGGCAGCACGGAGCGGACTGAGCCCGAGGAGGCCGCGGCGCGCCGCGCGCCGGCGCCGGAGAGGGGCGGCCCCGCCCACCGCCGCCCGCCCCCCGCGCCCGCCGCCCGCCGCGCCGCCCCGCGCCGCCCCGCGCTCCACTCGCTCGCCGCTCGTCGCCGCGCCGCTCCGCCGCTCTACCACTCTACAACACTACAACTCTACAACTCTACCGCTCGGCCGGCCTGCCTCACACACGCGCATCTATTATTGACACCTGAATATTTATAAACATAATCAAAACTTGCACACAGTTTGTGACATGCTTTGCGAGTAATGCAGCCATACTTCTCGGCAGTCGGTTATCCGACGAAATGCTGAGACTCGCCGTTATTTCTGTTTTTCAATGTTAATAAATTGTTTTATCTTTCCTTAATCGGATTCAAAACTTGTAAAATGTTTAATTATTCGTGTTAATTGTTTTATACGTTCATAATAAATTACAACTGATTTCACTCAGACACAGTATAAAGAACAAATAATAAATATGTGTACTTATATTCGAAAAGGTAATTAAAAATATAAAATAATATATTTATTTATTTAATTTTAAGGACTTAACCTAACATTACAGGTGTTCAAGCTGAATCGTAAGATACGTGATATTTTTGAAATAAAAACATCTAAAGTTATTTTAATAGGAATTAATAAATATGATATGTGACATTATAAAATATATTTTCACAGATTTGAATACAGAACTTTCAATATTACAACACACACACACACACACACACACAACACAGGGTGCCCTAATTCGCTAATTTATTGATATATGTAAGTATGTATATTCAATAAGAGCAAAGTGACACTGTACCGTATTGGCCATTCTTACAGGTAAAGGAAAATGTTATAAACAAAATGGCAAATAATTTTTTCGTTTGTACGAGTACATATCTGCCAAAGAATCCAACAATAATTATTTACTTATATTTATATATATAAATATATATATATATATATATATATTTTTTTTTTTTTTTTTTTAATAGTAGGTACAAATGAATAAAATTCCAATATTTTATGTGCATTCTATTACTCAACAATTACCTCTTTTTGGTTATAATTATATCAACTTTACGACGATGTAAAAAATATTAAAAATAGCAGTCGTTTATAAAAGTCATAAAGAAATGAAAACAAAAAGTGATAACAGTGATGAGCAGATAATATGATAATATGATAATATGAGAAGCTTGTGAACGTCTCCCGCCGGAAACGGACGCGCGCGTTGTAAACATCGGTGTTGTGTTTTGATTATTCCTAAGGAAATAAATCTTAAGAACGAAGTTCTTGTCATTGCGGAACTAACTCCTCACAAACGCAGTCATGAAGATAGAAAGGAACTATTATTACTCTCGCAAATCACTTTGCCAAAAGTGATCGAAATATACAAACGGACGGTTGTCGCGTTTCGTATTACATAAGAAATAACATAGTTTTAGTGACAATCTTAACATACACGTTGTCCGTGTCCTACGGATCCAAAGCCCGTCACAGCTATAACTTCAATAATACACATGCAATTGCCGTCGGCCGCTACATTACGATACGCCCGCGAGTTCCTACAGATTACAATATAAACGGACATAATCAGTAGTTTTTTAGAATCTGTAGAACTGGAGCCGACGTCGGCCAGCCCGTGCGGAGTGTCAAACTTCAGAACAGTATCATCCGCCGCGTACCGTCGTGTACAACCGGTACAAAAAATATAGCAACATTTATGAAGTCGTTTTGAGTTAAACGTACAACGAAACAAACGTATAATTATATATAGGTCGCGCGTGCAGCGGCGGCGATTTGTATGCGTAATAATGTTATAATGTAAGCAAACAATAACGATTACGCATGCAACATCTAGCGCCATCTGTTGTGGAATAGACAAACAATTTAAAGTTTTGAAACTAACCTTTTTTAATTAACCGTTAAAATAGCATAATGTCTTCATTTTAATAAACTTGCCCGTTCCTATAAACAATATATTGTACAGTATTACGTAAATTTGACATCCTGAAAGCTTTCTAAAGATATTTCTTTTATATTTTACAAGTTTTTGGTATAACTGATATAAATATTTTGATAAATTTATATATATAATAGTTAATATTTACGAGGTTAATAAAATTGTCATAAAAGGATGTAAAGAATAATAAATATACAAAGGAATTTTTAAAAGGAGTAATCTTCAGTTTGTTAAACGCCATCTTGCGGCGCGTAGCGGTACCAGTTACTACCCCTTCAACTGAGGGTCGTTCTGAGGGTTCGTTGCTAAAACATGACAAAACACACACCGCCGATCATTGTGCTCCGTCTGAATGCACACTTACATTTTTAGTTTTCCAACCTTAATATTAACTTTGATCAAATAAACTATCATTTATTTTGAATTTCTCATGTAGGTACATTTTAACAAATTCCTAACATTGTTTCTTTACCATAGTCTTAAAATTTTTGTCATCTCTGTCTTTGAAAAACTTATAATGACTGTTATTCCCGTAATTTATACCTAAACATCAAAACTGGATCGCATGTAATTAACATTAGAAATGAAAGACATTGAATGTTCGGTACGTACGTTATGTGTGCTTATACATCACACAACATCGTTAACGCTGCAATATTGAGCATGCAACCGACCGGCAAATGAGTAAGGCAGGATAAAAGTGATCAACGTGTTTAAGCAGGGCACCTTGCAGCTGAGCGAGGAACGACTTGCGCGGCACTTCCTATTATACTTATTAGCGCCTTATTAGAAAGAGATCGGTTAGCTCTCCTATATATGCGTATCGTTTCTTATTATTAGTGACAAAATGGTGAACACTATAATGTCAGGTCTGAAAACGCGTAAGAATTGACCCATCGCCCACCGTCCTCACCGTTCCCCACAATCTGTCCCTTTTGGAAATGAGTCAACGGAGGGAATATCAGAAAGCATCCAACTTACCCATAGACAAAATGTCACACAGACATTACATTCGTTTCCCATAGATCGGCTCGTGCTCTGTGACTTGATGGTGTCCTGCGACGTGACGCCATTAAACGTGAACGTGTCACGCCCGCGGGGCCTCTCCCCTCCCCTGCCCCCCCTGCCCTGCCCCCGCACGCCGAACACTTGACTCCACTTCGGCTCAACTCTGCGAATTGCTTGTACTCGTTGCACAACATCTAGAACGATCTACAATTCCAAATCCATCAATACGTCACACTAGGCGTCACTTGTGTCATTTCACAAAACACTCGATATGAATACGAGTATATATTTGTAAATCGATAATGTTATTGCTTTTTTTTAATTTCCACTTCCTTTCATGAACCCGCCGCCGCCGGCCGCCCCGAGCGCCGCTCGGCGAGCGTCATGGAGAGCTCTAAGACGTGCAGGTTCGACGTTTCAATTTTACCGCTTTAACGGGTAACTTTAATTTAAAAAAGCACGTAACTTTGTAAAATCAAAAATGCACGCCGGCGGGTGTCTGGATTGTATACGGCGAGCCCGAAGCCGCCTACGACGCGCACGATACCTATTAAATTAGTAATTGTCCGAATCGGAGACTGCTGAAAATGTTATAACAAATATATCCGAGCTCGTCTACGAAAATTTCGTGCAAATATATGTCGTTATGGTGTAATGTTGTTAATTTGATTTAATGATCAGGAACGGTTGTCATCGTTTAATCTCCGAAAAAACGACCTACTCGAGTGGTCTGCTTGCGCTGACTGATTTTAAACATAATATGTATGTTGTAACATAAATGTTGCCTCACTACAAAAATATTGTTCTATCCAAACACAAAAATATTGTTCCATCTGGTCCAAACACATAAAAAGGAAAAGTGCCTTAATGACAAATCGACTAACATATAAACGCACGCCCAGCTGTATACATATTCGTTCTACATACAAAGATTAGAAACATGAAATTTTGTGCCATACTTTCTTTTATGGTGTAGGTGAGCACTAAGAAAATAATTTCGGAAATTCCACCCCTAAGGGGGTAAAATAGGAAAGGTCAGTTTGAAAGTTAGACACTTGGAAATTTAGACTTATGTTAGGTCTAGGTTAATAAAAAGTTGATGCAATTATTGGTATTTTAGGGGTTTGGTTTCTACGCGGGCAAACCTCCCTATTAAATTGCGTAGGTATTGCTCATCAACTAATTCCTTAGGTACTAAAAGCGATGTGTCAAAACACAACTAACCTAACTAACCTACAGATATAATAAACATGAATGTGAAATATATAAATTTAATAAAAGAAGTTATTTTGAACCAGCAGTGAATCCGAGTTATTACATAATTATGCGAGTGCGAGTTATTACATAATTATGCGAGTGCGAGTTATTACAGACATACATATGTATGTGTATATCGTAACCATTGAAATGATTATTTCCCATTCATCGGTCAGCGATCAATATTGCCGTAAATAATTAGAGTACCTATGGTTGTGACAGCGTGGAGCGCCGCGCCGCCGCCCGCCGCCCGCCGCCCGCCGCCCGCCGCCCGCCGCCCGCCGGCCGCCGCCCGCCGCCCCCGCGCCGCCCCGCGCCGTGTAGGGGGAGAGGGTCGATCCCCGTGGGCGCCCCGTCCCTAAAAAA
>DWUN01003234.1:0-12373 GCA_018249975.1 Passova gellias
ACTAATGTAAACGTAATGTAAAGGTATCGTATTCTCGATACCGTAACATTTACAACTCTGGTAAAGTTCGTGCTTGGACTACAGTTTAGTTGTAAATTAGTTAAAAAATATATCAAAATTTTACCATAGCCTGCCTGTCAAATCTGTCATATCGTATCACTGTCACTACATACGAGTAGTACATATAAAACAAAGTCGCTTTCCGCTGTCTGCCCCTATGTATGCTTAGATCTTTAAAACTACGTAACGGATTTTGATGTGGTTTTTTTATTAGATAGAGTGTCTCAAGAGGAAGGTTTATATGTATAATAACAACCATTATATAGTAGAGAAATACTGTTATTTTTGAGGTCTCTAATGTGATGTCGTAAATAATTGACAGTAAAGCGAAGTGATCTACTGCCGTGCGATGCCGGGGTGGGCCGTTAGTATGTTATATTTTATCAATTGAAAGTGTGGTTGTCTCTTTCGCAAATCATTACACGATCATTAGTATATATCTAAGCGACGTGAATGAATGTAATTGGTTTAATTCAAACAATAACGCCACCGGTGGAAATTATTCATTGTAAGCATAGAAAATTTCCAATACTATCACATATTCAAAATCTATATTAATGACGATTTATGTGTAATTGAAATTAAACCACTGACCACAATTTAGTTTCAATTTTGAATAAAGCTTTTGGGTAATATTGAATAGCGGGATCAAAATCTGCGTAAATCTGTTCAGTTTCATAAAACACTAATGTGCTAAATTTAAAACCTAGCCACAAAATTCATAAATCAGATGTTTCAAGCTAAGTAATTAAGGGAACGGGAATATGGAATATCTATTCATTAATTAGAGGATTAAACAAGTATAACGTTGTAAGGGTAAAGAAAAGCATAGTGACGAACATTCTACGTTTGAGAGTTGTCGCTGAGTTACCGAACTTGAATAGCGTGCTAGCCTACCCTAATTCTGAAATGGACCGTGCATGTAGCAATGGAATGGTACAGAAGTTTACGAGATGGGTTTCTTATGTTGGACAAATGTTTTCTAGTTGCGTATTTCCAGCCAAGACTCGAAATTAGTTCTCCCCGTAAATTCAGGCGAATTCTTAACTAGCCCCCTTAGGGGTTGCAAAGGCCATTAGAACAGAGAACAAAAGACAACTGGTATAAAAAGGGTTCATGGCATTGATACTCGTATGGTTTTGTAACACTATATATTATTGCGTCCTGTTTTTTCTGTGCTCCAGTTACAGCGGTGAATAATGACATCTGGCAATACACATATCTCCAGGGAACAATTATCGTGACAGGGATAATGATCCGTTTACGGTTTTCCTTCTTTGAATACTGGGACAGCGTACGTATTTTATCCAGATATATTTTTTTGACTTTGGGCAGTTTGAATCACTGTTTCAAGGAAATATCTTTTTATGCAGTGTGTTGTCGATTTTGTCTTGAAAATCAAACAGTGAATTCTTGGGTCTAGGTTTCTTTTTTAGGCACAGTGGTTTATAATGTAATGTCGTTTATTCTTTATGAAATGAGAAGTTCATAATACGTCGTACATAAAAATCGATGACAATGTTACTTTTAATTTGTCGAAACAAGAGGTAAACGTGCGAGTATATTAAAATGAAATAGGCGTAAATAGTAGGATATACTAGTAATAGATTGCAGCAAATAAATGATATTTATTATAGATGTATATTATATACGATATTGTACTCTACATAGACAAACTTAAATTACAGGCGATAGAAAGTAAGTAGATAGTCTTTTTTATTGTACAACTGAGAATTTTTATTAAGACTTCAACTGAAGTCTCTTGCAGTGTCTTGCTCTCGAAGTGTCTTGCAGTCTGTGATGAAGTCCAAATAATATATCTATCTCTTTCTGTCACATTTCACTTTAACACGGGTTTTAATATTGGTTAAGAGTATGGTTCTATGATCCATAGCGTATATTCTATATGCATAACCTAGGCGAATCAAGCATATTTTGCTGTATAAACTAGATAATAATTAACCTAGACATGTAAAATATTCTACAAATCGTGTTCACTAATAGAATAATGTAGTGGTAAGTGCAAAGGTCTTTGGCTGGCAGCCAGCGGGAGCGCGGAGGTAGTTGCCGCTTTGTAACATCACTTCACGTGCCCCTGGCAAGTAATGCTTGAGTATGTTATTATACTTACAATTTTTTGTCCTATCTCAACCAAATAGGTCAAACGCTGGCTGACGGGAGAGTCGAGTCTTCGAAACCGGTGTGTATGCTTGAAGAGAATGATAAATGTAGGCGAAGAGCGTCAGGTTTTTACAAAGTACTTATACAAAAAAGGGTTACTCATGACAAAGAAAATCGATATATTTTCTCCGATGCAAGCAATAACTCCTCTGCATATCTCCGGAGACCCACATCTCGGCAAACTCATAAATTTCCATCCCTGTTTCCACGTCCCCTTTGTTTGTTCTTTGCATTAACCATAATCTTTTAACCTGATTTACTTTGCCCTGCGATAAAAACAACATGATTTGTATAATAAGTCCGCTAGCGGTAGAAAAAGTAACATATTTTTTTCGTTTATTTAAATAAAATATAATGTATACCCAGAAAGTCGTAACTTATATATTATAATAAAATCTTTAAACCGTAATTTCATTACAAATTACGCAAACGTTACTATTACTAATTTAGGAATTAATAACGAGAGGAATGCGTCATTACCATCTGAACATAAAAACACAAATTTCACTTAAAAATTAAAAATAAATTAGAATCATTTCTATTTTCTATACATTCCGGTACAAAACGTATTTTTGATATAATAATAATAACAATAAGTTATTCACTCTCACAAAACGCTTTTACGATTAAGCTGTTGTACGCGTGTTTAAGTTGTACGCGTGTTTAGGATACGTATAACATTAATACCTTGTCTAGTGAGATCGTGGTGGGTGAAGTATGTATAGGAGAACCTGAGTTACACGTCAGTTCATTATCGCGATAACATTCACGGTAATACATATTGCCAAATATAATTTAGTGAAGGATTCCCAAAAGCATGTAGTGAAAAAATCTGGAACATTAAAACTGTCACAGATATACGTATAATATCTCAATCTCTTATAATCCAAAACTATAAGGGGTACAGAGAGTACTTTTACAGATGTCTACTATTGAACAAGGCCAGGTCTATTATATATTTTAAACATAGGTAATGATTTGAGAATAAATACCAAAGTCAACAAATAAATAAAATCGTAAATCTTGAAAATAGTATGTGCTGAAACACAATGCATAATGAAAATAGACGTGAACCATTAGGACAGAGTTGTTTAAAAGTTGTTAGACCTGAAGCGATAAACGGGTAGCGTGTTGGCTATCAAATCTATTAAATGAAAGCTAGAGATATTGCTGCGTATAATGCAAGAGATAACATGGCTTGTTTATTAAGACTGAAAAATGAAAACAGTTATTTCTAAAGGAATTTTCTTTATTTTTTCCCCATAAAGATATCTATTAAATCACCTTGAGATTTTGAGTTCAGAAATATTACAGTTATACTAAAATTATGTTTCTTATGCATTAAGACTAGAAAATTGAAGTCACACTTGCATGCACCGATGGGGAATATTTTGAGCGCCTCTAGTATGCACGTGGACCGGCTGAATCCTTCTTCTAACAGAAACATACCATTATTAAATGGTTAAACGTTGTCATTATAAAATCAACTAAATATCATCTATTGTTTACACGTTCTTGTGAAACAGGACATTTACGGAACGTATTAATCTCACTTCATTTGTCGCGACTCCTTTCAGAGAAACCAGCCACAGCAACCTTTACATTACGTAATCATGTGTGGTTTTATAACACTGTTTGCGATTCTGTAATATTCATTTCCATCTGTTCTCTTGCTCCATTCCGTTTATCATTTGTTACAGGGAATTGGTTGAATGTGATGAATATTTATTATTTGTATGTATTCAAATAAGTATACCAGATTTGTATTTCTTACCTTGCAACATTTATAAAACCACGATATTATTATTTAAGCATCGTATTATATATCGTATAAGAAGAGGTAACCTAGTGATTGGAATTTCAGATTCTCAGTCCAGGGTTATCAGGTTCGAAACCTGGCGTTACGTATCACTCGTTAGAACCGTGGAGGAAAAAACCCGAGTAAACTTGTTCATAGTAAAGTTTGAAATGTATGGACCTAATCTGTTTTTGACCAGCATGGCGGACTGTAGTTTTGAATCTCGTCATTATGAGCAAGACCCATTATATGTCCAACAAGGTCTTAAGACGATTGAAAAAAAACAACTATATATTTACAATTCCAAAAATGACCCACTTTTCTTATATAGTAAGCACCAAAACATCTCTAAGTATTTTAGTTTAAAGCTAAACAACAATATGTTATAGCTGGTAGGTCTTTTTCATGAAAGATTTTCTTTAATGATTAAATGACATTATTTATTTACTTCGCTCTCTACTCGCACAAAGTACAAAATTATACGGATAGTTTAGTTTAACTTCATGTCTGTAAATTTAAAATATCTCTGAATGTCTGCCAACTTTTTCTACGTTTAAAGCGACATAAAAATATAATCACTGAAGTTCTACATTTGCAAACTCTTAGTTATTCATTTCGACGTATATTTACTTTTAATATTTCCCTTTTTATTATATTTTATTTCTTTTTTATTGTATTATCATTAAATGGTCGTAAATTTTCGTTTAGAATCCTCACCGCAGTAAAACTGCTACCAGATATTATTGTAATGTAAATACGATACAAATATTCTGTTTATTCATTCATATATGTATATGTTAGATTATAAAAATGAATAATATACCTTCCCTATCCTACAAACGGGCTACATTCCATAGAAACACGGGAATATGAAACATCTACAAAAACATTTATTTGCAGAAAACATTTATACATGGACTCCGTGATCGGATCGGACGCTCTGTTTTTGTTCATACGATATCGTGTAAACGTCAAACAGAAATACCAGCTTTCGTCAATATTTGGTGTCATCGATTCATTTTGCTCTGTCAATCCGCACCTAAAGGCATGTTTATATTGATACAGTATCTGGATCCTGTATTGACTGGCATTGGTATAGCGCGGCTGCGTTCTTTTTAATTCGCTGTCGTCCCCACACGGCACAGGCCCTATGGTATTAATTACGCGTTGTTTCAATACACCCCATTTGACTACCATGAATCAATTACGTACGGATGCTGCTTGTTTCGTTCATATTACTTAGTGCCATTCATTCCGTGGAACAGTTTTAACAACCGTAAACCGAATGCGGTTAGCGTATCAGTGTAAACTTGGGCGTACTGTTAGCTTGTCAGTGACAGCGTAAACATGACATGCTTCGAAAATTTTGTAAAACACCTATATGTAGTTTCGTTTTATGAACATAACGTAATTGAACGACACACAAAAACATATACAGAAACTATATATGACTATATAATTACGATACATAGACACAAAAATAATAAATAAAATAAAACGGATGTATTGCTAATTTTAACACAATATACATAACTTTGATCAAAAATCTCCTTTTAAAATTATGGAAGACTACTAGTACATGCGACATAACTATTTCTCATAGTGAAAGCTATCAGATAAATAATATTATGGGCGTTATACAGCATACAATAATCTACTATCTCTATTTGGCTAAGTTTAATTATTCCAACCTCATATTAGTTTAGTTCCATTACCAACCATTTCACCGTTTAACCTAAACAGTTATTAGTATTTATGTAACGGATAAATTACTCTTTCAGTTTATTAATGAAATGTCTGAATTCATACAAAAAATTTTACTATCATTACTTTAAATTTTTTTTTAACCCCCATTTATTTATAACGTACATAAAATTGTTTTAACTTTTGAGATTCATTTTCATACGTTGTTATTAAATTATTATGCAAATTTTAATTAATTTGAATTTTCAGGTTAAAGAGCGGGCATTTCTTTATTGCCCATCAAAGATAATCGACATCGCTTATTACAATACTAAACAATGGGCACACTGCTGCTATGAAGGGTGTTTTACCCTCAAATATCGCTCGAGGCTATATAAGTAACCGTAAAAAATCAACATGAGATAACTTCCCGTCCCAGATCCACTTTCAAGTCAGAGAGTGAATATTAATTAAAAAACCTATTAAGAAAAGTATCGTAAACTTTTATAAACGAATTTAAGTTTAATATACCTACGATATGCGTTGCACGTTTATTTCGCTATCACATCTTTCTATAAAGAATAAGAATATTATGCCACATAATTAACCGCTTAAATTTTTGTAGATTTTTTTTTAAACCCGATGAGGATATGATCGTGACTAAGTTTGATGCTCAATCTAATGTTTTAGGGAGATATGCTTCTTTTTTGCTAACCTAATTTATGAATAACCGGAATATGTATGCGTGAAATCGATCATGCTATATTTTTGGATGGATTAAAGATAATGTTCTTACTTCTGTAACTACTACTTAAAGCAACATGACGTTTGTATGGCCGCGTATAAGCTAATATGCGCTTAGTCTGTGGTTCTGTGGTTTGGTTTCGAAGGTTAATTAAACGGGCGTGATACCAACAGAGTTTACTCCGTTTGTTATATTAATAAATGAAGGTTGACACAAACAGACATGTAGTATTGATTAAATACACATGGATAATTTGCATATGTTAGTCCAGAATTACTTTTTAACGAATAACAAATTGTAAAAGTGATCGTGTACATACAAGTTAATTAATTTTCAGCTTTCATGGTATCATAGCTTACATATAGACTTGTGTAACTTTAACTTAATAACGTAACCATGTATAGCTTTGTATTCTATGAGAGGATGAAGTGTTCCTGAAGCGTCATAAGTGAATTTAAATAATAATTATTATCAATCTGCTTTACGGGACATTTATCAACGATAAATTACGTAGGTACATTAGTAGTGTTTTTTCTTTTAAAAAATATTCATGAGTCACGCTAAATATATGGTTATAAACTGAATTTCTAGCCGTATGGCTGTGTGTCCATGGCATATTTGCAATTAGTTTTATTTTTGAGGAAACAATAAGACTACCATAAATCGCGGACGAAAATCGAAAGGTCAAAGGGGCGTCAAATGCGAATCTTTGGTGACTCTATCCGTGCAGGGCTTGCCCCAGTTGTATCGAAGTCGAGAGCAAGTAGAAATCGCTCAAGACGCTCGCTTTTAAAGTGATCTTCGTCCCACTTCGCGCAGCAATACCTACTACTAGATTGAAAATCGAAAAATGTCGGAACAAAAGCGACTTAGAGCGAAGCATTATTTACAAATCGAGCATTGTCCCAAGACTTTTTAATACGGTATTGTGAAGGTTGAAAAATGTTATGATTACGCGGTGTGGGTTCCTTATTTTATTTTTACTTTTCCACCGTTTTAGATCCAAGCCTTACGCTTACCTTTACCTTTACCTTTACGCTGATTTCATTTAGCAATTCACCTTGTAGAACAAACATGTTTTGTATAAAACGACTCAATTGGGCAAGTAGGCCTGTTATAAAAGCACATCATAATTTTCAAATGCTTTCACTCCATCTACAGCGCTCGCGTACGCCACGGGACATTAAGCTCACTCACGCCCAATAAAGAAAGAAAATTGTTCTCATTCACGCCTAGCACTCAAGTATTACATTTAAAAAGTCAGAAAGTGACAGCGAATTTCGCTATACATTCGTGACGGAGGATACAAGAGTTTGAGAATCTTTAGCAAATGTGATGACGTATGGCGTTATGGCGTTTATTACTCCAAATCTTTTCAACTCCTACGGAGCACGGATCTAACCGGTAACTCTTGGTCATTTGGTTTGGTCCTTCGCCACGCTGCTCCAGGCTTAGCAGAGATGCACGCTGTGAGGAATCCATCTCTAGGATGTTTTTAAGCTGCTTTTAAAATTTTCACCGAGGACTAGCCATCTTTGCCTGACTGTAGCTCGTAAAAATTTGCCATTAGCGATCATCCATCCACTCACCGACCGCGTCCGTAGTCACGTAAGAGATCGCTTGGAATTTCTAACCGCGTTAGTGCTACGAGAGCTGCAATCGTTATTACGGGACGGAAATTTAGCTATAAAACATGAAAACATTGCGTTGCTCGAATATTCATTGAAAATGTCCTTACTATTCAAATGAGATTACACGTCTTTGTTTACTTGGAGCTACACTTATTTCACACAAAAGAATGGCCACCGAAAGTTTGTAACGAAGTAAATAAAGACTCAGAAGAAAAATTTGATACAAACCGCAGTGAAATCATTCAAGTTAACGGTATACAACGGTCTGCACTCCGCCGCTCGTGACCTGCGATTCGTCGATTTTTCCGTTCTCGAAAGAATTTTAGGCTTTCGCAAACAAAGGAAAATAAAAGAGCATCTGTGATTTCGATTCGAGTTTTGCTTCTGGTTTTTAAATTATTTTTAATACAATGTTCCCACGATAAGTTTCGGAAGTGAATATTTTCGTGTACAATTTGGACTGATCAGAAACAAGTTATATTTTTATGGGTTATTTCGGGATGTCACTTGAGTCCCATTTTCCCTATAGTTTGTAGGTGACAACTTTGAATGGTATTATCTAAACTTATGTAACTTAAACGTAACTTCAAATATTTCTATCGATCAGAAAATCAAGGATAACAATAAAATTTCATGTCGCGATACACTAAATACCTCAAATTACATAGTTAAAACGAGTTTGGTTTTAACATTTAATACTGACAAATTTCAAACTCCTTAATATATTAAAAGTAAATTAAACTTAAATGCTTTAAGTCCCCCCTGAAATTACGGCAAATTTAACGCACTTAACATCCCCATTTATTATGGTTCAATGGAGAGAAGCACGGTAAAATATTTTTATCGGAGCTTTTTACCTAGTAAAAATCCTTTACCCCATCGGGTTCAGTACAAAGTTAATATAATAATACTATCTTGCGACAACCTTACACCCGGTCATTTGATCCCCTAATTAGGTAAAGTGTGTTATAGGAACTAGACGGTTAATACGTGATATAAGTATATTATATGTACATACATTACCGAATACACCTATAAATAATTTTACAACTAGACATCTCATGCTTTTCATACTAATGTTTGTCCTGGATCAGGATCGAACCTATAATCCTCACTCATCAAGGAATGAAATGAAATATCAGAGTGAAAAAACGGGTCACTCAGCGAGATCTTGGCTTAAAGTTATTACAGTCTTATAGTTTACCCTTTTTACTTTGAGTATGACAGAGTGACGGTAACCGCTCGGATGATCTGTCCAAGCTTATTAGTGTGGTTGCTCCCTGGAGTCCGGTGCTGTCTTCTACAGTTTGCCAGGTTATCGCATACAAGACATGTTTGATATCAAAGAACTTATAACTTCAATTACATACTTTAGTTCACATTATTATTATCCGAACATATTACATTTCTTTGTTTCGGTAATCGCTGGGTAATAGGTAATAGCAAACTAAACGTAAGTGATTTATGTATAGTATACATATTTACTTTGTGTTAAGTTTCGTAACGTAAACATTATCAGGGGAAAGTGATAGCAGAATATTATAGGAAGACTAGCTGTGCCCGCGACTTCATACGCGTGGAATAGTGGCTTGGAGCGGAATTTTAATTTTTTAGAATACCTTTGTTACAGACCGCCGAAAAAATTACAAATTAAAAATAATTAAAAAAACATTTTCAATTGGACCAAATTGTGAATCTAAACCAAAGTCAGTCTCAAGTCCCCTTGAACACACACACAAAAATTAATCAAAATCGGTCCAATCGTTTAGAAGGAGTTCAGTGTACAGATGATCGTTGATTCTCAAAATTGTAGCTTGAGAGTGTGTAATACGACATCTGCTCTAGGAAAGGACGACGCCGTTTCGTTGTGCTTACGATTGAAAATACTTAAATCTCGACGGGCCATTTAGGACGATGGTCACCATGCCGGTCCATTGCGCGGCGTTATCTGAGTTTAATTCCCTGCTGAGCATTTTAATTTCGTTATTTGGGTCAGGGCGATTGTGTAAGTACTCGCCTCTATTTATTTCCTTGGCACATACGACATAAGCAAAACAGGTACGGATTCACGGGAATCCTCTTAAAGGGAGCCTCTATTTCTTCCGAACCTCGAAATCGACTTCAGAGTTTAAACAGTAAATTTTATCCTACTTTAATTGAATATTAAGCGCAGCTTCTGAAAGACCTTATACTTTTACCCCCAAGCCATAATGCGGTAAAAAACGATGAAATTCCGTTAAAGTTATATGAAATTTTTTGCCGATATAAGGAGCGTGCACGCTCTAACAGACTCTTTTAATGAAAAATATATTTTATTGACGGAATTCGAAAACGGTTGTAGCTGTAACATGAACGATTACAAGGAACAAACAATCATTAGTCAAGACAATGAATGTCCTACAGTAGCATCCAGAAAGTAAAAACACTTTTTTGTAAAGGCTGAAGTTACCTTTTGCAACCCAAATTATATTTGACAGCCTCAAGTAATTTGTAATTTTTCCTTACCCATTTCGTGACGGCCTTGTAAATAATTTTTTATTTGCAAATTATGAGAATTTGTTTTTAATTATGAATAAAGAACAACCGACCCGTGTTAATTAAGAAAATGATCAAATAAAGGTAACGAGATAGCAAAAAAGTCCATTAAATTATTGTTTTCTAATGAGTACTAATGTTTTTTAGAAATCAGGATCACATTAACCTTACGGTTGTATACATTTTATCTTAGTCTTAGTTTTGCGATATTAGCCACAATGTAAAACAGTAAATTGTAAAAATATATATCATGCATAAATAATATCTTGCTATAGAACTTTATACGTGGCTATAAATATAGCGAATTTTAGTTATAAGGAACTGGATCCATGCTTGAAGAATATGAAAGATAATAAATGACAAGTATTGAGTACGCATTTTCTTTGATGTTCCGAATGAGGGCGTCACCTATCATTCAAATTTTACACCATTCATTTGCGCTACTAAGTTATTGGATTGTTACATTGTAATAACTGTCTTGTGATAATGGTAATAACAACGATTTATTACCTTAAATTAAACATATGAAATAAACAAATCGTACACATGAAAAACAAGAAATAGAAATAGTTTTGTGAATACTACAGAGAGAAATTGAATCATACCTTTATTTAAACATCAATTCATAACATCGACGAGTAAATATAGAGTAATATGTGATATTGGTAATATAATATAATAATTGAGTCATGAAAAAATAATTACTCCTCAGTAATGCTTCGGAATATTTACATTTAACAGTTTATGTTAAATTGTTATCCTTAAAATATTACGTAACTTTAATGAAAAAGTCGGGATATTTCATAATGTTCAATTCTTAAATATTTTGGATAACAAAAAGGTATCGTCTTGAAAAAATTTTGTACATTTACGTATTACTCATTAATATTTTTACAAAGTTCGAGAATTTGAGATAAAATATCAGTGACCCCTTGAGGCGTCTACCATTACCCTTTGTTAGGGTATGAACGTACAATTCTATATCGCTGTGGATTTCTTTTCCGTTTATATTAAAATTAATCAGTTTAAATCGGCTTCTTTGTATGATAATAACTTTTACTATGTTAGGTATTGTTTAAGTAGGTTCCGTTTCTGAAATGAAATTGTCTATAGACTTTAGCTACTTAAATGGTCTCGGAAATAGATAACAAAATAATGTATGAGTAACAGACATTGTCGTCTGTTCAGCTACTCTACGCTTTCTTGCAGTCAACGTATTAGGATCAGATGGACATGCAATTTACCTTTTAGTAGTTACTACCACTACGAATAATTCTATATAAACGACAACCCTGCCCAGCCCACGACCATTTCAGGTCATTCTTCAGATACTTTAGTTTTGTGATTTGCTATCGATAACTTAAAAGTGTTATTTGTTTTACAGAACGTCTGAAATCGAATCAGGCCTTATTTTACATTATTTGGAGTAGACCACTTTAACCGTAATTTCAACAAAACGACCCGTACTGCTGAGTATACTCGTAACATATTACCACCCTTCAGTCTGCTATAAATGCAAATAAATATGTAAATAAATGCATCATAATAAAAAATTACGGGAACGAACGAGCGGGTAATACGAATAAAATCATCATTGAATCATAACGTACGATAATATTGCTCCCTAATAGGCGGAACCAACATATAATTATATCTATCTATATATCTATACATATAATAAAACTGTAGAAGAGTTCAATTCTGTACATTGAATAAAAACTAAAAAAAATACGCCTAGGG
>DWUN01003235.1:0-12372 GCA_018249975.1 Passova gellias
GGTACTGCTGGATTTTTCTAATTTAGAATTTCTAGTAGTGACTCAGAGTCTGGATTTGTGCCCGGTGCATGGCAATAGGCTCACCACCTATTCCATTTGGGACTTAAACGTAAGTGGTGAAATGTGGGGGTATACTACACTCCTCTGCCTACCTCTTCGGGGATTACAGGCGTGATGTTACGTATACATATAAACGTTCCTCTTGTATCACTCTATCTATTTAAAAAAAACCGCAACAAAATCCGTTGCGTAGTTTTAGAAATCTGAGCATACATAGGGACAGACAGCGGAAAGCGACTTTCTTTTATACTATGTAGTGGCTAGCTGTGCTTCGCGGTGATCTGTGAGAATTTCAGGATAAAAAATAGCTTAAGTTACTCCTTATTACATCGGCTATCTGCCAGTGAAATTCCCCTCAAAATCGTTCTAGCCATTCCATAGATTCGCCGGAACAAACAAACAGACAGGCAGACAAAAATCTTAAAAAATATTATTTTGGTATATGTACCTACCGTGTAATAGATGTCACGCATGTAGTAAAAATCGATTATTTTAATATTACCTACAAACAGACACTCCAATTTTATTTACTTGTATACATTTATTGTAAAACATGCTTGTCATTGACTACCAGCTGTGTTAGTAAGAGAGGTGCGTTCATATTTGGAATAATCCTAAGTTAACCAGTTCATTCATGTGGAAAAACTCCTGTTAGTATGCGTGGTTCGATTGTTCCATAAATTACTATAAACCAACAAACGAATTTTGCTTCTATATCGCAAGTTTCTATGTATATTCCTCTATGTTTCTCAAAAGACTGAAAATTCCTTCTTTCCTTTAAAGGTATATTACTCTCGAGATGATCCCATTTTCACCAAGTCAGAACCTGATATTATTAATATACAGCACTCCGCCAGCAGCACTTTTGACACAAAGTGAATCTAATTATTCTGTAACGCAAAATCGTAACGAATTCCCGCTTCGTCGTACCGCCGTGTCGATTTGCGACAACGCCTCCGAACACCTTCGCCGTGCCAACGTCAACCTTAAGGGCAAGGTCGTAATATATATATATATATTACAATCGACACGATGAAAACTATACCGTATTCCGACTCGCACAAGGTCGCTTTTGCGTTGCAGCTCAGCGATACATCGTTCTCTACGTAAAGGAATTTAGAATTACGGCTCAATAAATTAAAATTGTTTTTTGATTGCGCGCGTCTGTTTGTATCGGTTAACGCCCTCGATCTTCATACGCTATAAACGACTTTACCGCTTACTGTTTTAAGGTTGATTTTCGCGTGTACCACACGTGTGGCTTTACCTCATATCGGCCGCCTCGTTAATATGCCGCGAAGCAATTTAGCCTAGTTGTTAGGTAATCGTCTCGCGTTACCCCGGTAACGTTCGCTAGTCTTCACAACGTAACCGCTCCTCGAAGATCATTCATTGAATTAACGATTAGAAAACGACACTAATTTTTTTAAAGCTTGCGTATATCGTACATATACATTATGATTAATCAATAAAGATACGGACACGAAGGATCATACCTGTGAAATCATTGCGACATAATTTCTGTATTAGTTTTTCGTTTGAAAATACATTTGGTACCACGGTTTTAAGAACTTTGGGTTTCCCACATTATGTAACTGTCCTGCTTGTACATATAAAGTAAGTAATTAATATTTATTTATTATAATATCTTGCGACACCATACAGTAGCTTTGTATGGCCTGCCCGACCAACATTCTGTCCTACTTAGGCTTGAATCTCATACAACTCGCGGAAGTTAGGGATAATAATACATATTAGGGAAAAACAGCCTGGTGCAGCTTTAGATCATAAACGATTTGTTGATTATACATAGACAATTTTAACTAAATTTCATTGTTTGACCATTACTATATCTCATACAAGACATGAACACTTCTACATATAAGTGGCAAGTGGTCATTCAGACCACTAACACTAAGGTAGTATGTATTAGTATAAGTAACAAAGTAGGTGATCAATGAAACCAACAGTATCCAGAAACCGCACCGCAAGTGACCATTATATCAAACAGACCGAACAGTTTACAAACAAACCGAATTAACAGCAAATCTTACAAGCATTCGTCATCTTCCACCGCTCAGATGCTCGCTTGTTTCTACGCTCAATATCCTACAGCCCTATCAATCTTCTACAAACAAATACTTCAAAGACTTTATCCAGAACAAGATAAAGATCAAAATCGATTGAACTACACGCAGCGGCAAGTTAATAAAGCGTAGAAAACACCTAGTACAACGCACAGTGTAAATACGACCTTAAATCTAGAGCGCTTAAGTTGAAATTAGCTGAACATAACACAGACGTCGTCTTGTACATAGAACTATTCACTGAATTACACAGATCGTTATTGCGAATGCCATAAGTCTTATATTTACATAAATCAGTCGGCCGGTTTAATAAAAGCGAGGATGAATGCGTATTTCTGCTTTGGGAGAGTGATTAAGATATAATGACATTTTGTGGAATACGAAAAAAAAACAGATAAAATCTACCGTGTTACATGTCAAGTGAAGAATGGTACCCTCACTTTTATATACTAAGAAAATAATATATAACCAGTCTATTTTATTGTTAAACTAGCTTTTGCCCGCGACTTCGTTCGCGTGGAATACTGGCTTTGGGCAACATTTGGTGTATTATTTCAAAATAAATTATAGCCTATATGTTAGCGAAGACTGATAGCTATATAACAAAAAAACTTTCATCGAAATCCGTCCAGTAGTTTTTGTGTTAAGCCCGGACAAATGACAGACAGACAGACAAAAATTTCAAAATGTTTTTTTTGGCTTGCGTTACTTGTATGAAGACCCCTAGTAGAGTTTTTTTTAGTTTTTATTTAATGTACAGAATTGAACTCTTCTACAACATTATATATATACATAGATAAGGTACATACTCGTACATACACTCAATGAAAGTCATGTTTTAGTGATCTTACTACGGCTTTGTGTGCCCTTCAGGTTATAGTCAGAACAAAGATTATTTTATCTTGAAACTTGCTCTTTATTTTCATCAAAATTCTTTTACATATTCTTTCTATTTTGTATCACAACATGGGATGTAAAGAATTATGTAATTATGCGAAGATTCCAGAATAATGTCACGATCCTAGCTAAGTCTGTTTCTCGTGACTAGTGTGGATAAATCTATTAGTCATTTATTCCGTATTTAGCTGAACCGACCGCCGTGGCGTCCAGGTTAAAATCGGTACATGCGTCACCAGCCGACGACCTGCCACCGCTCGTACCCGCCTAAGATAAATATTGCCATTCCGTTTACATCTGCCTTAGATTTACATTGGCTAGATTTATAACGAATTTTACAAAAACTAGCCATTTAAGTCGCAATCAGTAAACAATTTGTTCTCATCGTCGGTGTATCATAACAACATCTATTTTGTATATTTCTATCGGTTGTAATAAAATATTAATTTGATTTGGGGCGGGACTCTTGTAAATATTTTGAATTCATATTACAGTCATTAACCATTAGTACTTAAAAGATGGTATCACATTTTGACTGATCTTAATGAACGATTGGGTGCCGCCAGGAGAGGCAAAGCCAAAGCATTCCAAGGGCAGAAGTACGGGTACCTACATGACGTTTTCTAGAAAATCTCATCTTGTTTGTTCAATTGAACTTTCTAGAAGCTGCTCCTATTGAAGCAACCATATGAAGTGATAAAGGTAAACAGTAATAATAAGTGCGACCGAATCACCTTGACGCGTTAACGTGAGATCAGTGTTTAAACGTTTTGTGTCAGTGATATTTTTCGTTACACACCGAACCAAGTCAACACCCACACCAAGGCTGTTTACATTTTTACCTTTTTGGTGTACACATGACCAAACTCAGAATAAATAAATAAAACCCGCCGTCACAAGTTCGAACTATAAAAATGATTCAACATTATTAATTTATACGAATACGTCCAATCCTAAAGGGGTACGTAGGAATAGAAAGCGCAGAATATCAACTATGTGTATGCTTTTAGATTTGATCTGACTTCATTCGTGCACACCGGTTTTAGATAGTCATGCATTTTTAGTTTATTTACAGTTTACTGAATTTTAATTAGTGCAAAAAACTTGTTTTAAGATAATATTTATACAATTTTCATGATTTCAAAAACATTATTATGATATTTATGTTAAATTATAATCATTTCTTAATTAAGTATACAGTAAGCTGTATTTAAACATTCATATTTATATAATCATGTATAAAACTAAAAAATAAGAATATTTTGTTGTTATAATTATGTTAATAAACCGTTGACGTAAGTAGTAATTCTGATTCGCAGTTCAACGTCTTCTTTTCGCCTTTTTTCTGAATAGTACTTTTATACGGATTAGATAATGAACATAAAAAATCAGCATCTGCTTTCTCTGAGCAGTACAATATTGATATTGTTCCACTAACCGTATTTAGTGTCTCAATCAAATAACTGAAATTAATCTTTAGTAAAACGTTTGGTACCTACTCGAAGTAAACTACTCTAACAAACTTCTACAATAAAACTCATCCTTGCGTTAATGTACAGAACTAAAGAGAGGCAAAAAAATATTCTGTAAATGGTCGTAAGAAAATATTTCCACACAAACTCCCAATGGATTTATTTTTGGGTACAGACGTGTAATGGATTCTGCACTGAACACATTGTGGCTTGCATGACAATAATACTATATTGATACTGATGATTTTTCTAAGACAACCCTTGTTCAGAACACAAGGCCTGATGAAAGGAATGTCAGTTAGAAAAATAAGTTTGTGTACGACGACGTGCAAATCGAACAGAACTCACTTGAAGGTTGGACCTCGACCGCCTCGGCATCACCCCGACCACCTCGCCTCGCATTATGGACTCGATAACTGTAAAAAAAAGAATTGTTGAACAGCACAGTTTTTAAATATGAAAATAAATTGTGATCTCAGACGATTGCAGAGTTAAATGTCAATGTCGTTTAACGATCATGAAACTTATTGCGACGTTGCCAAGTGACAAAATTGTAATGTCAAAACAAAACACAACATATTAAACGATAATAATTGTTTTTATAAGATAGCATTAGTAACAGTTGTCGAAATAACATCTATTAAGTGTCGTGTTTGTGAGCGTAAAACGCACAAGAGACAATTTCATACTTCATAACTAAAACTAACTAAAAAGGCGATGGGCATTGCAGCATAATACTTATATCATATCAACTTCGAATTATTGCCAAGTACATTTTAAGGTCGAAACAACTTGTTTAATCGTAAATAATTAAATGTTATTTTTTCCTGTAATATTGAAATGGCAAGAGAAATAATCATGTGATTTTTGAGTATCGCAAGGTCTTTATATAATTAAGACTACTTTAGTAGTACGTAGTTGAAACTTTGTTTATGTATATTACATGTCCCAATAAGCTTTGCAATACGTGAAACGATTTAATGTAATAAACTGATAGAATTCGAAAGAGTTGTGAACACACAAGATTATAAGACATAATATTGCCTATCCGGTGTTACTTTTTGCGGGGCTTCGAGCATCCAATTATGCATTGAGTAAGCTGCATTCTCCCGTTACAATATAACAAGATGTTGCACGTGCGAGCGCGGTTGCGCAATGTTATGATAAATAATTGATCGGGCGACTGTTGAAGCAACAACAGCAACAACAACAACAACACAACATCCATGTCCATGGGCGGCAGCGGCCACTCGTGACTGCTGCCAGCTCGTTCACTGCTCTCGTAACATAAAAAAAAACAACATCACGCCAAATGAAGCAGTGGATTGATTACGCGTTAATTGCACAAAAGAGGATCTGTGATAACATTATTGTTTATCATCCATGCAACCATTGCCTACGTTTGTGAATTACACGTTTTAACATTCGTATGAAGCCCTTGGCAAAGGCAATACAGTATCTATATTTAAATACATTTTTATTAAACATTTATATTTTAGTGCGTTCCTACGTTGTAAAAAAAATTAAATTAAAATATTACAAAGATATTCTTGAAATACATCTTTATTACGCTTTTTTACTTTTATGTAAGTAAATGCTTTGAATTAAAAATAACTTAAATTATAAATATTTACAAAGAATTTTACCCAACATATACTTAAAATATAATATTTGAAATATACGATAGTATGGGCGAAGTATGTACATTTTGCAATATAATGACCTGGTAGCCAAAAATGTAAAAAATAACCAAAAAATAAGTTGAAAAAAGAAACTATTAACGATTTACTACGATATTGGCGTTAATAAACAGCGAGTTAATTACACACAGTCAACATATCTCATTATAGGCAAACATAATAAGGATATTAATACACCGTTGATTGTTCGTTAAGGTTCTGTTTTAATTAACATTAATAATGTTTGTAAAGGCGAAACCGATGTAATTAACAACACGCACAATTTAAAATGTATTATTACTACGTTCAAGCCTTTTGACTTAAACACAATTTTTTTCAAAAACTCACGACATTAAGAAATTGGAAAAGTTATCTATTTACCGTTGAACTGTACGTACATGTTATATATCAGTATAGCAAAACGGTTCTTGAAACAGAAGAAGAAAATCACAAAGGATATTACACAATAAATGACTCATTTTCAACTTACCTTTGATCTTCTTACAAAGACACATTCGTAAAATAATAAGTTAAGCCATTACTTCGACAAACTAACATTACTGTAGGCCAAGAAAGGTTAATGTCTAGTTATTTTGATAGCACTAATGTAAAAGTAAACTAAAGACGTTTTCATAAAGAAAAGTGAATTGTTTCTAGTCAATTACCTCCATCGCCGAGCAACCGCATCTGAACCAGCGCTGGATCCTCGCTATGCTCTTCCAGAACGGTGTCATCCGTCACAGTCAATTCCTGTACAAGAAACACATAAATCTTTTAAGACAATGTCTTTAATCGATATAAAAGTAGGACAACAGAAGAAGCGAAGACAATAGCAAAAGCGAATTCATTGAGGACGGAGTTCTGCACTTAAATTTATTGCAAATGGACTAAAATTAATAACGACCATTCAATTGCAATAAAATCGATTGACTACAAACTGTCTCATTTTATATCGCAAGACGTAGCCAATTAGTGAAAGAATTAAACTAGATTATTTTCATAGAAAATACTCGGCTATGAAGTATGAACCATCCAATATTCAATTTACTTCGATACTCCTGTAGATGTCGTAACACGATTCGGTAAACCCGCATTACTCTTGAACAAAAGATAAAAATTAAAATTCATTTCCAATATTAGCGCATAGTACGTCTTGTTACAATTTCAGTTACGCCTATCAATATCTTCATTTTGCTTCTTAAAATATACATATACAACAGAAAAAATATATATAAGAAATGACTATTTTAACCAAAACAAAATTCGAGTTTGGCAGGTGTATCATGTTTGTAAATAAACAGGATCCTCCGAATTCTTATTAAAACTTTCTCACGCCGACCGACGCCAAGAAAATATAAACACAGTAGCGTCTGGCTTTCATTGCCTTACATAAACTTATTATTTAAGTATTTATTTACCTCGAACGTCTCGGATACTACTTATTTAAAGTTTGAACATTACATTTAGGTTACATTTAGGCAAACTACTTTTAACCAGTTAATATAATATCTAATGTATACCTATACATTAGATATCATAAAATATATTACGAACGCAATAAGTTATACTGTTACGATACATCTAGAGTTTATTGATGTCGACTCTAACTCTATATCTAGCAGTCTGTGTAACGTTAAAGAGCGATATCAAATTAATATAGAGCAATATGGTAATAGGTAGAATCGGAAGAGATAGTACGTCCACACTACAATTTAATCAAAGATGTAGTGAAAGGTAAGTTTGATAGTTTGAGAAGCTATAGAAGTTTAATAGAACCATAGCTGGTAGTAAGCCGGTCGTTAGTTACACCTAACAACCTATAAGACACCTATAAAACCGATATGTGAAAAAGGCAATGATTTGAACATAGTCGTTGTTGAAGAGCAATAGTATTTATGGCAGATATCGATAAACATGTCATTGAGCCAAAAGACGAAGTTGCGTACAAACTTCTGTGAAACAAAGAGAACTTGAAGAAAGTTACTTTGGTAAACGGGAAGGGGGCCGGGCGGGAGGGGGCGGGATGTTACTCAAAACTTTGACGTCTCGGACGAACCAACTTCGCTACTCGCTAATTCGCAGTATAAATTTGTTTAACGTCTTAACTTTTTAACTGTAATTACACGGCAAAGTTCAAGATAGATTGACGTAGGAGTACCTACGTTCTAACTTGACGGATAAAGTTCGATGTGAAATTTAAATCATTATGACTCCCTTTCTCCGTATATAATATTGAAATTAAAATTAATAACTAACTTTTCAGTGTTTACTTTTTTTATAATACTTAAGAATTAATAGCACTTAAACGAACAAACCTAATATGTTATGATGTCTGACAGGCTTACGATAATTTATGGACTGCTGAATGAAACCACGAGTTTGGCTCACGTTATTTTATAATAATTGTTACAAAATAATAATAAAAAAGTAATAAATGCAAATTGACCTACCGTTTACAAATTATAAATCCGTACTTATCGATAACAATTTTTCTCAGAAACTGTTTGAAGCTTCACTATAAACGAAACTTCAATACAGATCCGTTCGTCCTCCGAGGAGTGATGAAAGAAAAACAATAAAGTGTTTCAATAACGCAAAACAACAAAGTTTGTTTGGTGAAGTTAGCGAAGGGGTGAGCCCCGGGGCTGGGGGAGGCTGGGGGACGTCGCCACCTGACGCTGAGGGGAGAGCATCAATTGATACAAAGTGATGTTTCAAATTAATATACATCACAGTTGAAAGGAGCATGTACATACACATGAACGCGAATCACCGCTACGTGACGTAATTGTTCGATGAAGATAATGAAAGAAATTGTTTACGAACTATGACAATGATGACAGTAAATTTTATGACAAAAAATCAGGTGATAATTTTTTTATTTACTGCTTACTGTTTAATTACATGTTCAATGAATAACCATTATTATTAACAACAGCGACTGCATAGCGGTTTAAATTTTCATTGTAAAAGAAAACTCGTAAAGAGTAGAACAATAAAATAATTGTTTCAAAACGTTTATGTATCTTAACTTCACAAACGTTTTATGTATCTTAATAAATAAATATTTACAAAACAATAATGTTTTGAATTCCGTTAGAAGTAAACCGGTTGTGCATTACGTGATAAACATTAATTCATACAAGGTAAAGCATACATACAACCACTTTAAAATGCAATTAACACGATCATTATCCGCTTTACAACGGCGCAGGATATTTTATTATCGAGGATCTAAATGGCAGCGATGGTTCTTATTTGTTTTATAATAAAAAGTGAAACCGGTTCGTGTTGAAAATGTAAATGGCACGTCAACTGCCAAAAACCGGCTACATTTATGCAATTCTATAAATATAATGTAAAGTTGCACTCGTGACATTTCTTTAAAAGTTCACTAGGAACGTCTTGTAGAAAATTGCAGTTTAAATAAACTGAGACAGCACGCTTTTTTCATTTTTATTATTTCTAAAACTATTATTATCCACTTTTGAGTTTAATTGCAACAAAAGCATGTTGTTTTAATTTTTTTAAGTACAATTTTTTTAGCCCTTTTTTTTTCATTTTCTTTTATAACATTGCATTGTTATCGGGGCTCGATACGAGTACAAATTTTCACTCAAATCGGACCGTAGAAAGTGGGTTAAATTTGAAGTGTAAGATTTCGTTGCATACATACATACATACATACATACATAAATACCTACAAACATACATACTTACATACATATGACCGAAACTAATAAAGCATGTTAAAAAGCTAACAAATGGCATCGCTATATATTTTCGCATGGATTCGTCGTATTGGTGTCGTACTCGTTAACAGCTTTCTTACTGCGTAGGGCGTGTTCGCAATACCGATATCGCAAGTGGCACGTTCTCGACTTATACACATGCCCTTATAAATTGAACTTTGTAACCGCGCTGGATGCCATCGCGTTCAGTACTCCGAACTGGTTTCAACCAGAGCTTCCCGTTTCAGAATTATCTCGTAGAACGGCCGTACAGTTAACTGTTCCTGAATATCTTCAAAGTTGAAGCCCTATCGATTAGTTTATGAACTATATTGTCAACTAGTTGTGCCCGCGAGTTTATCTGCGTTTGAATTTAAACTGAAATAAAAGTAGCCTATGTTATTCCTTATTACATCAGCTATCTGCCAGTGAAAATCCCGTCAACATTGGTCCAGCCGTTCCACGGATTAGCCGGAACAAACAGACAGGCAGACTGACAAAAATTGTAAAAAATGTTATTTTGGTATATGTACCGTGTATACTGTATACATAGATACACATGCATTTAGTAAAAAGTTGTTATTTTAATATTACAAACAGACACTTCAATTTTATTTATTTGTATAGATTACAAATACTCAAGTCTACGAGGCTTCTTGTAGACGTCATAAAAAATCGTCTAGTAGTATAATTTAATAAGAAAAAATCATTTATAAGGATATTACGGTCGAATGCCCGCGATAATTGAATTTTATCCGCGTTTAGAGGAAGTGGTAAAATGTTAAGATATTATTTCATCTTCCGTAACGATTGTGGTCGTAGTTCTGGTTCACTTCATTTTATTTCTTACGGTGTGGATGACATTCATTGCGCTTAAAAATATAATAGTCCATTTGTACAACTGCGTTCAGTTGTTTGGACAGACAGTACGCCAGAATAATACAAGTAAACTTTACCATCAGAACAATTAGGTGAAAAGCGAATTGTTTGCAGTCTACTAACAAAAAGTTACAGAAGTAGTAATTTTTTTTTGTGACAACGTCAAATCATTTTGCGCACCATGTTACCGGAATATAATATAAGAAATTAGCTTTTGCCCGCGATTTCGTTCAACCCCTGCTCCCGCAATCCCTTTTGGAGATAGAATTTCGTAAAATGTGTTATTAGTTCATATCAACGTATCAAAAAAGAGATTCCTACCAAACAGGCTTGTTGGAGCTGTAGTTTGGATACATCAATTTCTCTCCCCCCCCGTAATCCTCTTTGGGGGGTGGAATTTCATAAAACCCGTTCTTAGCTGATCTCTACTTAGCGAAAGAAATATTTCTGTCAAGTTTCAAGTCTCTACGCCTTTTAGTTCCAGAGATATCGTGATGAGTCACTATATTCATAGAAAACCTCTTATAGATATATAGATATAGATTAAAAGGTACCCCAGTATGCTCATTGACGCCTACGATGACCGCCGTATACCACTGGGTGGCGCCGGCCGCTCTGTACACTTGAGCCCGGCAGCCGCCCAGCACCGAGGGCGTGGTCGTCAATATCCGCTGTCCGTCCTGCGTGGTGCGCCAGTCGGCTGCCTCAGCCGACAACGCCGACAGCGTCGCAACGTCGAGCCCGACCTCTGCCCCAGCGAGCCTTGCGACCCATTCCTGCGAATAATCAATTGCTTGTCAATAAAAATAACGCGAGAGGGCCCCGGTCATTTGTAATACAGGTTTTTATAAACCTACTTCAGGCACAACGCAACACACACAATACAGTACAGATTTCATATTTATTACACATAAGATCCCAAAGGTCAGATACTGGCTGACGGAGGAGTCAAGAATCATCGAAAACGGTATGTATGCATTGAGAGAGTGATGAATGTAGACGAAGCACGTCAGGTTTGCAAAGACAGAGATATTTGGCGCTCGGTGCTTTCTGCCTACCCTGTTAGGGACCTGGCTTGATGGTAAATTATTATTATACAATTATTTGCAAAATTTGCGCATGTTTTGACATTGTACGATAAGTGAAACTCACGCGAACACTCGTGTATTGATTTTCAGAATAAACTTCTCTTTATCTTTATCCTATTGGGATTAATTCATAACACGATTACGAGTAAAAATAAGTTGGATGCAACGTTTATGGGTGTAATAGCTGTACGATTAATAAGGGCGGAGATTTATCGTTGCCGTTATCTACGCATGTTAGCAACAACATAACAACTCCAATGTAATAATAATTTAACAAGAATGCGTTGCCCGTAAATAGCGCAATTAAAATGTAGATAGATAGTTGTTTGCGACCTCGTGCGACATGTAAACATTATGACCCACATTATCGCACACCCACACGACATGTGTAGAACTGAACTAGAGTGGCACATTAGCTCATATTATAATAATGGTTGTATTTAATGTGTACGCGTAGTAACTATTCGCCGTATAGAGAT